>APFE030891378.1:0-66401 GCA_000404065.3 Pinus taeda
GAATATTCAGGTGTTATGTAATCGTTTGATTATTAGTGTATGCAGGTTTCGAAGTGAAGGAGGAGCTCATCTGGATCGGCGAGGCTAGACTGCTACAACGAGCGTTGGACTTCAGGTAGGATCGAAAAACAATTGGTTTCTCATAGGATAATGCATGTTTAGAGAAGGATTGCTCTTAATTGTCTTGTTTGTCACTAGAGAGTCTTAGACTCCTAGGGAGGTTAGTTTTGTCAGCAAAAATAACTCTTTCCGCATGACAAAAGGTATAAGTGATCTCTGTACGATAATAAATTATTTTTCCAGCTAAATGTATCATATGTACTAGGATCTTGTTGTATCTTTTGAATTAGTGCCCACACTTCTTCGTCATTCTTCCATTCATCCCTTTCTTCATTTATCCACTCTGGCTGGATAATGGAAATGGCACAAAACAATGCTTCCACATCCTCATCTGTTCTTGAGAGTGCATCTGCAACAACATTTTGCTACCCTTTTTTGTAGATGATTTCAAAGTGATAATCCAACATCTTTGTGACCCATGTTTTCTGCTCTTCTGAAGATAATATTTTTTCTAAAATGTATTTAAGACTATCATGATCCATTTTTACCTTGAAGTGTCTTCCAATTAGGTAGGGTCTCCATTTCTTAAGTGTATGTAGTATTGCAAACATTTCCTTCTCATAAATAGCTATGTGTAAATACTTTCCTTTGATTGGACGACTTTTGAAAGGAATGGGTCTTTCTTCTTGCATTAAAACAACACCAATTCCATTTCATGAGGCATCGCATTCCACAATAAATGTTTTTGTGAAGTCCAACGTAGCTAAGGCTGGTGCTTGGCATATTGCATCTTTAAGATGTTCAAAGGCCTTCGTTGCTTCTGGAGTCCATGAAAATACATCTTTATTTAATAATGTTATTAGAGGTTCTGCTCTTCTCCCATAATTCTTAACAAACATGTGATAATACCCTACCAACCCTAGAAATCCTCACTGATGATTTATGGATGTGGGGATTTTCCATTTCTTAATGGATTTAATTTCGCTAGGGTCTACTTTAACACTTTCATGAGATACAATATGACCCAAATATTCCACCTCTTATACTCCAAAGAAATATTTGGAGCTTCTTTCTTATAATTGTTTCTCCTCCAATAGTTTGAGCACCCTGTCAACATGTTGAACAAGATCCTTCCAAGAATTGTTGTAGATTAGTATATCATCCAAAAATACTAACACAAATTTTCTAAGGAAGGGTTTGAAAATGGAATTCATCAAAACTTGAAATGTAGAAGGTGCATTGGTAAGGCGAAAATGCATGACCAAAAGTTCACAATGACCCTCATGAGTTCCAAATGTTGTTTTCAGAATGTCTTCGGTATTCATTCATATTTGATGATATCTTGAACGAAGATCCAACTTAGTGAAGTAAATTGATCCATGCAATTCATCTGATAATTCATCAATGACAGGAATGGGAAATTTATCTTTAATAGTGAGCTTGTTGAGATCCCTATAATGCAGAAAAATGTGCCATTATCCATCCTTCTTGTGCACCAATACTACTGGAGAAGAGAAAGAACTTTGACTAGGTTGAATTATACCATTCTCTAACATTTCTGCAACCATCCATTCAATTTCACAACTTTTGGAATCAGGATATATGTAAGGCCTCCTATTTGTAGGAATAGTTCCTGGAATCAAATGAATAGCTTGATCATGATCACAAATAGGTGGGAAGTCTTTAGGAGTCTCAAATACCTTGAAATGATTTTCCAAGAGTTTTTGGAGATTTGGAGAAATAGATGATTTCGATGTGGGAACCTCTAGCAAACATAATTGTGCAATTATTCCTCATTGTTCTTTCTTTGGAAGCTTTGTCATGCCATTAGAGCTGATTATATTTCCTGGTTTCCCTACGATACCCCTTAATTCAACTTCCTTTTCTTCTTAAAAAAATTCATGAAAAGTTATTGAAAATTAAAATTTATCATACCCAACGATTGTAGCCATTAGACTCATAGTACAACATCAGCACCACCCATTGGAATGGAAAGCATTGGGCTATTCAATACATATTCTCCCATCGATAGCCTAATATTATGGCACTTTCCAGAGCAATTTATGGTTCTTCCATTTGTAACCATCACTTGACACTCTCATGGTGGATATAGGAAGCGATTCAATTCCTTGTCTATATTACAATGAATAAATTATGGGTACTGCCCGAATCAATCAACACTATTACCTTTTCCTTCTTGATATGCCCTTTTATCTTGAGAGTTTGAGTGTAATTTCTTCCAATGCATTACAAGATATGGTTAGATTCATTTCTTCTTTCTGTAAGGTTTGTTCCTGCTGTATATCCTCTTATTTTGACATTTCTTGTTCCTTTTCTTCCTCCTCTTTACAATCTATGTAAAATAATTTATTCTCAATAGACTTATGACCTTTAGTGTATTTTTTATCACAACTGTAAGAAAGCCCTTTTTCCATTTTTTTATTCCAATTGTTGTGGTGTCAACCTCGTAGGTTTTTAAAGGATAGGAGCAACAACACTTCCATCTTTATAGTTGTAAGTGGTAGGCTTCCTTGTTGCCATAATTTTGATTTCAATTTTTCTTACCAACCTAAATGCCTTCTCTAATAAATCAGGTTCCCAAAGGTAAACCTCATGCTGGATGTTATTCTTTAAAGTTGCTATGAACACATCAATCCTATGCTCCTCTAGAATATCTCTTACCATCATATTCAATTTTTGGAAGTCCTCAATGTGGTCCATCATTGAACCTTTTTTTTTTTAGATTTATCAACTAGCTAAAAAAGGTGTTGTTTTTTTGTATCCTCATAATGTGCTATTATTCCTTCTGTAAAAATTGCCCAAGTGACAATTTGTTTTTGGTATAAGAGCCATTGATACCATGCAAACTTATTTGGTTCCAAATATAAAGTTTCAATGTGTACCTTTTCTATATTTTTCACATTACAGAGATCGAAATATTGCTCCATCTGTAGTATCCATGTTATAGGATCCTTGCCATCAAACTTTCTCATATCGATCTTGGGAACATGGCAGGTCTTCAATCCAATGTTAAATTCTATGAAATCATGATTAACATTTCTTTTGTTCTCATCATGTGTTTAATTTACTACCCTTTCACCATTAGTAAGAATTTCTTGTAGCAAATTTGTCAAATCTATCTTTAAATCTTCCATGTTGCCTTTAATATTTTCTTATATACCTTCCACCTTAGCTTCTATGCCATCCATATTAACCTCCACACCATTCATATTAGCTTCTACACCATTCATCTTAGCTTCCATGCCCTTCATCTTACCTTCCGTGCCTTTGTTTAATCCATCCATATTAGCATTTGTTACATTTTGTGAGAGTGAAAATTGTTGCACTTGGTGTCGTAATTTTGATATATCATGTTGCATTTCTTCATCTTCTTCATGAATAATGGTAGAGCTTTCTAGTTGCTTATTAGGTGTTTCCATTTTCTTTCTTGGGGGAATCAATTAATATTAATTATGCCTCAATGTTCCCTTTGAATCACTTCAAACTAATTTTTCAAACCAAACTTATACAATTTAAAAAACAATCTACACCATTTTTTCTTTTAGGAGATCGATATTCAATTTGTTGTATATCTAAAATTTTAGATCTCTAAGGTTTGAAATGTTTACTTGTGGTAGCCCTTTGTGTCCTATTTCCAACACCACCAGTCAGATCGAAATTGGACTCTCCAAGAAATAGTTATGCCCAATCTCCCAGGATGACCTGATTATATACTTTTTTAGTATAACGAATTTGTACAAAGTGACACGTGTCACTGGTTTTATCTTTGGACCTAAAAACGACACACAGAAAAATAAAGTCCATTATCTTTCTTTAAAGTCTTATGAAATTTCAATCTGATGCTCAGAGAAAAATTCATGATGATTTTCCTGAGGTCACCTATTTGGGATGTAATTCGAGAGCCTATAACAACCCTAACTTCCTTGGATCATATGTCCAAAAATATCGCAAAAAAAGATCTACAATTTAGATCCAAGGTTCATTGTAATCTCGACTTAAATGGGTTTTATTTTCATCTTTTAAAGCATCGTAGAAAAAAAGTTATAGCAATAATTCTACGATGCCTTGTTTGGAGAAACGAAACCCTAGAATCCAAAGCTTTGATTCAAAATGTTATGCAACCAACTCACAAAATAGAAGAAAAGATAGATCAACAACTTCAAAATCAGCGTCCTCAAGGGGGAAGCCTCCTTTACATTACATAAATCAACAATTCTTGGATGATACAAATGACAAAACTTCCTTTCTATATAAAGGAGTCTAATGGGTCACAATACAATGAGAGCTGACACAACGATAATAATATAAGGTCACAACAATAAAAATAGTGGGCTACTATGGGGCACACTAATAACAATATGGGGACAATAGGAGAACAACAATTATAATAAGGGATAAAATGACAATAGTAATCGAGGAATCACTAGTATTATAGGGACCTAACATCATGATTGTCGTTAGACCAAAACCGCAAGTGTTAATCAACGATCGCATCACCAAAGATAAGGATCCACGAGAGGTGGTTATTCCAGGTTGTGATACACACAGGTAGAATTGGCTTATCCAATGTCCAACAATATCTGCTACCCAATGTGAGTCAAGTGTGTATCGAAATCGTGACCTACAATCTAATACCACTTGTTGGGAATCATGATTTTTGTTAGACAAAAACCCACAGGTGTTAGTCAATGATTGCATCGCCAAAGATAAGTACCCATGAGAGGCGGTTAGTCCATGTCCTAAAACACATGGAGATCATTGGCTTTGGTTCTAATATTTCGATATAATCCCAAATACGTTGATTTCAATGAAGTCAGGAGTATCTTCAAATATCTCCAAGGAACATTCGATTACAAAATGCAATACTCTAAGAGTAAATATTTTACTTTGGTAACTTATATTGATGTAGATTGAGCTAGTATCACTAATGATAGGAAAAACACATTAGGATTAATATTATTTTTTGGAAGATGCCTAGTCTCTTGGGAAAGTAATAAAAGAACTCCATTTCTCTATCTATATATGAAATTATGTAGCAGTACTAGCATGTTGCATAAAATTATTTGGATGAAGTAGACTCTCCAAGAAATGTAGGTTGAATATTTTGATCCCATTCATATAATGTATGGATATACTAGTTCCATAAGCATTACAAAGAATATTTTATTCCATTCCAATACAAAGAACATTCCCATTATATATCATTTTCTACATGATTAGGTTGCCAATCATGTTGTGAGATTAGGTATGTGACCACTAATGAAAAAATTGTACATGCCTTTACCAATCCTCTTCCTAAGGAAGTATTTGAACATCTCAACGAACAACTAGGGGTGTTACCTATTCAATCACATTAAAACATTTATATGGAATTAGGAGTTGGTAAAGGGTGTCATCAATAAATTTCAAAGTGGTTCCAAGTTGTTGATGGTTTCTTGGTCTCATGTGCCACAATGCAATGTATCCTAATTTTTCTTCTTCAAAGGAGAATGTTTTTTAATTATGCAAGGGGGTAGTGTTCAACAGTTCAAGGGGAGAATATATGGCATCCACTAAGGTGGAGTATCTTCATTTTGTATAAAAATATCCAGTTATTGTCACTATTTCCCCTCATTTCTATGCATTTCATTTTTCCATTGATGTCAAATGGGGAGAAATAGATAGAGATAAACTTACAAAGATGAAATTCAAATGGAAGGATCAGGTCTAGGTTGGCTCAATAAGTTTCCATCAATGCCAAAGGGGTATATTGTTGGCATAGTAGTGTTCACATTGGTGTCAGCAGGAAACACCTGATGTAATGTAACACTTGGTTTAATGTATTTTATTTCATGTTATAACAGTGTTTGGGAACCAATTTTCATGGTCTAAAGTTGAGTTACAGATCAGGGTGCAAAAATAAGGAAAAGTATGACGATGAAAACATATTCTCTAGCTTGCATCCTCATCCCTGCGTAGCTTGTATATTCTACATTGGGTTGCCCTTATATGGCCACAAAAAATATTCTTTGGCTTGTTATATGCATGCAAAAATTCCTTTAGGTGAAAAATTCATGATCTATGTATGTACACAAATAACCACAAACGTTTTCTCTAGTATTTACCCATGCTAATCACTCCACTAAGTGAAGTAACATTATATTCTTAAAAAACGTGTGGTTAATTTTGAAAAGGTCTCAAATTTATTAAAGAATATGGTTGATCGATTCAAGAAGAAATATTTAATGCACTGCACTAGATCAACAATGTACGAATAAGGGTGATTCATTCTCCATTTCTCTGAGCGCAATTATTGTTTAATCATTCTCGAAAATTATTTATATGCTAAATCTTTTTGAAGGATAGGTTCAGTCCATTGATAGTCAGAGACATCGTAAAGCATTGTGAGAAAATTGTGAAAGGAATGAACATTACACAATGGTTGTAGCAACTTGTTGAAGGAGATCAAAGTTATTACAAAGATTGTTGAGCATGTTATAGTCAATTTTATATGTAGGATATGAATTTTTTGAGTGAAGGAAGTGTTGAAGAATTGTCTTCATCTTGTAGCTTTTTTTGCTTCATATTAAAAAGGTAGAAAAAGTGGTGTTTGTAGGGTTATAATTAATTGTTATATGTTTTTTCTTGTATCAGTATAGAGATAAATTTTCACTATCTTTGGAAATATTTTTCAAAATTATATTTGCAGAGGTTGAGGCATCAAGAAAGTGGGGTCTTTCTAAGTTATTGAAGAGGTGGTTTCTCCAAGCTGGTGGAGGCCAACAAATATTTCTAGAGGAGTGGTTGTTCCTAGATAGTTGGAGCCAGCATATCAATGTGAAGGAGAAGATTTATTAATATAATAAAGAGAAGAAGGAAATAAGTACATTTTTTTTATCCACTCAAGGGTTTCTACCTTATGTACTTGTGTTGTAATGATTGTGCTCTAATGTTATATATTTTTATCAATTGTTTTAGTTTTTAAAAGGATTACAATTGTTAAAATTTTCATCAATATTGATTCACACACACATCGCTTAGTATTTATTGATCCCACAATTGATCTCCTTAATTACCACTACTTATATTACTTTAGCAAGCAAGGTATGGTGACAAGTTTGTTACAAAAACCTTTTTGATGGAGTTTGTCACAACTTCATACTTGTAAAGCATCTAGAAGAGAAATTTGTGAAGGGTAAGGCTTGGAGGGTCTTTTCACGCCTTAGGATTATTCACATTAACATCATGGACCCATTGATGATTGGTCAATGTACACATGAGTGTACCTTCTTAAGCAAAAATACAAAGTGTTTTGGCATGTAAAAGACTCCAAAGCACTTGTATAGATTCAATTAGGGAAATGGATAAAAATATTGTGTACAAATAATAGAGGTAAGTCTGTGAACAAGAACGTCCAACGTCTGATAATGGTTCAATTATCCTAGATTCCAAAATTGTATCCAAATAATTTTTCACCTTCTACTTATATACTTGATTAAGCCTATATGGTATTTTTTTAACTATATTTTTATCTAGTTTTAGGGGACTTTTCATCTCTCCTAGTTCCCCAACAATCCCCTTCACCTGTGATAAAGGAATTGGAAATAGGTCTTGGTATTTTTGAAGTAAATCAACAATGTTGCATACTATTTCCTCATCCCAATAGTCTCCAATAATTACGGTCTTAGGATTCTATTTGGTGTTAGTGTTCACTTTGCTTGTTCTGATAGGTTTTGCATACTCTATAGGTGTAAGATTTGGTCCTACTACTACATGTTCTCCTTTTGTTTCTAGTACTTGTAAATTTTTTGACTCATCCTCCTCTTCACATTCTTCTATGATATTATAGAATTCCATGAATTATTTAACAATCTAAGAATGTTTGTGCGCAAAACACAAGTGTATTGGCCTATGCACACTTTGTCCTTGTGGAATAAAAATATTCTCTTTAAAAATATGTAGAGATACATTAAATAAAGGATCATCTAATTCAAAATTGAAGGTCATCTTGAAATTGTGGTTCATGTCTCCTCAATCTATTATTCCCCTACACAGTTCTAGTTTTTTATAATAGTTCCTAGGGATGGTAGCCAAAGTATGGATAAAAAGGTGTAGCCATTCTTCTGTAGATATCTTCTTCTTAGTCTATGTTGTGATGCATCCCTCAAGATGATTGGTATGATAAATCATTCAAGTATACTTTGGCTCAATATTTTGAGCATTCGATCTTAACCTAACCTTACAACCAATGCTTGAATGTCTTCAAATTATCCATTCTATCTTGATGTGTAGCCCACCAATGCATTTCTTTTAGGAATATATCTAAGGATTTTAGTGTCAAATGTTTAGGTAACTATGAATCAAATCATTTCATAAAGGAATACACATCTATCACTCCATCAAACTTTGGGGGATTGCGTACCTATGCTCAAATCCATTGCATTGCATGAGTAATATGAGTGCATCTTCTAGTGAATACTTCATGCAATATTTGTTTCCATGAATTTTCAAGTGCTTCATCTAAATTGGAGGAACAGCAATTTATATTTTTATAGCTTAACACACCATCAATAGTTGGGTTAACATATTCATCCTTTCATGTAGTCACATTATAAATGTTATCAATGCATTTTGTGTTGAATCCTTCAATTACAAGTTCCACATAATGATTTGATTCTATTCGGTGTAATGGTACAATAACCCTCAAATCTCTTTATTTGAATATCATTTTCCTCCTCTCTAGATTCATTATGACTTGATTATCAAAATCCCAGTCAATTCATATTAATTCAAGGTATGGCTTGGTATCATCCATAATCTCTATGACTTCAAAATCAACAGTACTTGTAACTCCATCAATGTTGACCTCTACCCCTGTTAGGCTACCAATAGGGAAGATATTGTATTTCTTTGCTAACATTGTTTGGATAGGTGACGAATTCAACTTTATCTTCCTAGTCATCGTTGATGTCTTCTTAGGAAGAATGTTTACATCCAAACCTAGGTCTAGAATAATATTGTCCATGTCACAATCTCCTATCTACATGCTAAACATGACTTCTCTATTTATCCCTTTTTTGTGCATAACTTGTTTAACTATGCACTTAGGGGGTCTGCACTATTGACACTTCCTGTTCTTTTGCACATTAGGCAACCATCTTGCACAACTTGGTCAAAGCCAATTCATCCTTCATTATTTCTAAAAAACTTCTCAAGAATTTTTTTATGGGGCCTACCTCATTATTAGATTTTTGATGTGAAAATTTGTTATATAGTAGTTCCATATCATATAAAGACAATCATTGTTGTGTGGTTGAACTTGATGGGCCCCATTCTGTCGTAACCAATTCTCTTCTAGCTTCTACATATGTGTCTTTTCCTTTTACACTTGGACTTGGTTCTACAACTTTTCTTACTCATTGTTGTGGTTGGCTTCATTTTCCAACTAGGTGCACTCCTATACTTGGCCCTTCGTGCATAATTTCTACTACTTGCAGATGATTCTTGCATGCTTCAACAAATATTATTTGTTGGTTTAAACCTCTCTTCTCCTTCCACTACGCAATAAACTAAGGACAATCTTTTGTATCATGATCAAATTTTCTATAGTATGTACATGTTGTGCAAGGGATGGGGAAATATCGCATAATGTTTCATGGTTTTCCACAATTATGGAAAATTATCAAACCCCTACCTTTCCCAAATACTCCCCTTCCTTTTCCTTAGAATCATTTCTCTCTTCCCTACATCCCTTGGCATCTCCCTTCCTGATTATAGGCTCTTAGATGGCTATAGTTATTCACTTCTCATTCATCCACTTCAGTTTCCTACTACCTATATCCATTGTATGTGCATTCTCTAATAAACTCCAATAGATGAAATGTATGGATGACATGTCCTACCAACTTGCAAAAGTCATAGAAAATTTTTATAACTTAGCATTTTCATTTCTACATCATAGGATAGGTGGTTGGCAGATGACCCATACTCTACAAATTTTTCACCATAATCCCCTTCCCCATGTCAAAGGGTTTGAAACCCCTATGACCATGTATTTATCATAGTGGTACATTTATTCTTTTGGCATCCTTACTTTTTGCAAATAGTACACCATACTTCCTTACACCTTTCCTCACCTTTGGCTAGATCTTGTAGCTAAAGTGTTAAAGCTACTATCTATAATTGGATATGAGCCATTCCTATGTTGTTTTCACTTCTTGTAAGAGATGCTTCCCACTTCATGGGAATTTCTATAGCCTCAGATTATGACAGAATATTTTGTTGAGATAATCAAATGTGTATATGAGGAAACAATCCTAGAATGAACCATTCCTTATGTTGTGCATCCATATTTGAAATGTCATCTGATCCATAAATACTTTGAATCTCTAATCAAAGTCCCATATTGATTCATTAACGTTCTATTTGATCTCCTTGATATATGTGATACTTTGGGAATCATATTTTGTCTTTTTAAATTCTTTCAGCAATTCCTTTCTGATGTCTCCCAAGGACCTAATGTTCCCTGTTGGCATAGTAGCCTTATATTTCATGTACCAAGTAAGTACAAGGCCTCTAAAGGTGGTCTCTAATTGAAAAAATTTCATTGGTTCATCTTGGGCCTACTTGATAATCCATATTGCTTCACAAACAAATAGATGTTTTCAAGATCCTATATCTGATTACCATGAAAGATAGGAATTTACAAAGTAGGATCAATTATTGCTTTGTGATACTCATGATTGGCTTTTTGTTATGTTGGGCTCTTCCCTTTCTATTTGGCTACGTCCACTACTTTGGCTATCCTTGCTACTGTCCTTACTCCCTTCACTAACTAAACTTGTCAGCAACAAACTATTAGGTGACCTTACTTCTTGACCTGGAGACATGCACGAGATCATGGGTTTGACATAGGATATGGCCTGAGTATGGTCATTATGATACAATGGAATGTCTTGTCTTGGAATGAGCTGACAATTACCTTCCATATTCTTTCCATTACATTCTATGATGGTACTCCATCATGCAAGTGGTTTATGCTAATTTATTCTTCTTGGTCACTAAACTCCTAATGTTCATTACTATACTAAGTTCTCCTTATTTCTATAATCCTCACCATCTTCTAATTCGTCATAGGTTTTGATGTAATTCTCTTCCTTATCACACTACTGCACCAAAATTTTGTGCCATTGTGCAACACTTTGCTCATTACTTCTGTCATGCTTTCCTCCTATGCCAATGTGCATGATTTTTCTCTTCTCAAATTTTCCTCAGCTCATCTGATTTTTATTTACTATATCACACACTTATGTTCCCTCAGGCCACCCTATGGTTATCCCCTAGTCTCCCCATTATGCGTAAATACAATTTTCTACTCATGGTATCACACTCTAATGACATAACTCCTTTTCACACAATAGCATTTTTCTCCAAGTAAATAATGACATTGGGTATCTTCCTCAAGGACCCTTGAATAATTCTATTTCAGTTGCATTGTATGAATGAGTAGCCTATATACAAAACTCAACAATATAGCCCTCTAATACACTATTTAACCAAAAGTCAATTGCATAAGAAATATTGTTACTTGCATATTTTACCCTCTCAACTAGTTCTGGAGTCCAATTGCATGATACAATAGAGAACCAAGGTTCATTTTCTTCTATGAATCTTTGTAACCAATCAGATGGAACAATACAAAATTCAACAAAGAAAATTTCATGAGAATTTGTAAAGAAATACCTTTGCATCCATCTCTCCAAATTGATCTACTCATTTTTTGTTTGTTCTAACCAACTTGTGTTATTTTTTCTCCGCCTAATATTCTATTTCTTCCTTAGTAGGCCTTCATGTAACCTTCATCTACAGATCCCAGTCTTGATAATTAAACTATTTGTTGGAATGTAGAGGACATACCTAGATTTGGAAAAAATTTCCCAAAAAAAATCTCAGACATTGACCCTTTTAGCAACACCTTAAAATGGGTGAAGTCTCACTCTAGGCATCTATGATGGACTATAGGAACTTATATAGTTTTACAGTGATGAAGGAGATGGAGATATTACACTATGAACATATTATTACTTCTTATCGCTTCAAAAAATAAAATGAGGCATGCCTTGTTTTACATAGTAAATCCATCATTCTTGCATGAAAGAAGATATTGTTAACTAGATCACTACATAGAGTAAGGGTTAATTAGTAGTGAGGCTTATTATACAATTATTACTCTTTTCTCCAATTTCATCAAACCATTAACTGAACTATTAATTAACCAATAGAACAACATATAATCAACATATATAATCATGTAAGCAACATCAAATCACATCATAAGAATCAACAAATGTGGAAAACAAAGTTTTGGGTTGAAACCCTCATAGGAGAAAAACAATTGAAGATTTTTTATTATTACGATGTTTAGCAATAACCCCTACTTTGATTACATCATGTTTGTGAGCACCGACTCACAAGAAGCACCAACTACCCAATTTGTTTACTAGCACCAACTAGCAGCAAGCACCAAATGCCTTAAGTTATTTTAATGGAACCAACCAATAAGAAGCCCCAACTCCCTAATTCAAAAATACACCAATTTCTAAATGCACTGATCTACATGAACAATATGGACCGCCCCTTCATTAATTTTCACACTCGGTCTAATAAAAAACGTAATACCTAAGACACATTGACTGCTCTTTTCCACAAATATATCCTCAACAACTTGACTGCAACATAGACCCAACCAATAGCACTAAACAAACTATTGAGCATTAGAGAAGGTATGTAATTGCCACTTATTTTGTCATCTCTTCCTTAAATTCATAACCTCTTTACATTATGAAATGGATATATGGTGAAATATTATGATAAAGTTTAGAAGATTTGTGAGCAACAAAAAATGGCTAATAATTACCTTTTCCTATGCAGAAAAAGAGGAAAACAAAAGATCACCACTCCAAAGGAACCACATCCAAATGAGGCAATCCAGATTGGAGCGTACAAGCCAGGAAAAGGAAGAGGAGATACCAAATTGGCGCAAGAGAATGAAGAGATAACTGAGAAATAAGGATCTGGTGAATCCCTCAAGATCCTTTGATCCTGAGGGATTGCTACCTCAAAGATTATCTATATCACTGATATTTCCGCTTGGTAGCTATAAGCTAGCCCAAGCGGCAGACTACGGTTGTTTTTATGAAATTCACTATTGTAACTTAAACTTTGATCATTGACTCTCTTTAAAAGAGCAACTACTGTAACTCTGTTTTGATGCTTAATATATAAACTCTGTTGTTATTATGTCTTTGATTCTGGAGTAATCACAACAGTGCATCCTTGGAAGCTAAGGGCCTGGCCCTGGTGGATCACTTGCTTCTTGTACCATTATTTTCCGATTCCACATCGTATGTGGTTTGATTTCTCTTATTCGATTTGTCCAGTAATCTACTATTCCTTATTATTTCATGTATCGGCTCTATTATATCTTGTTCCTATTTGAATAGTAAGGTTATTCTCTGCAACTGGAATGTTATGCTATTCATTCTAAAGTTATATCATATTGTCGTTCCTTTAACATATTGATATTATTGTATAACATTATTGTTCCTTCCACATTGCAATTACTGTTCATTTACAGAGTAACAACGCTATGTATTTACAAATCAGTATTATTATCTATTTACCTATGGTTTACTTCCAAGTGCGATTGTTGTTCATTGGGATTGTTGTTCCATAGTGACCGCAATTGCTATTTCTTCATAACCGTGATTATAAATTGTTATGCCGAAACTCAAATTATTGTTTCCCTCAATATAAAAGTGTTGTATGCAATATTCGATTTGATTTGCTGTGCATTTACATTTGATTTAGGTTGATGTTCAATATTTCATAACTTCCTTTGGTTTTTTGTCCCATTTTCGTTTGCTGTTGAAATCATTTCTGAAGTAAAGATTGTTGTTTGATTCCTATAGATTACAATTACTACTTCATTCATCTATGTAGGTTAAAGCTTTGTTGTTCAATATTGTTTAATGGATTAGTTGTTGCTCCTTTTCCTGTTATTTGAATTACCATTGCTTTGGTGTGCATAGAATGATCTGAAACTATAGTGAACATTGACAGTCATTGTCCAGTTCCCAGGTTGATGATATTTTCCTTAATTTCTTTTCAATTACATCAGTTTACAAAGGGAAGAGTTATTATTACTGCACTCTTTACTGATAAAGTGTTGTAATTCTTTAAATGAATGATTTAGCTACAACCATTTCCAGTTCCTGCCATTACATTTAGAAGTTTGTTTCTAGTATTTAGTTACTTTTGCAAAAGCACTATGGTACTAGCATTACTCTGACAAATTCCTGCCTCAGACTGAGTACACTCTTTGAGATAGAAAATCATCCCTGGATTGATAATTAATGTAGGGTAAATAGAGGTGAAAAAGACCCTTTTTACTGCTCGACATTTTGGCGTTGTTGTCGAGGAAGACTGTAGCCATTTGTTTCTTTTCAGAGTAGTGTAAGTACTGCTAGGAGAGAATTAGGTTTTAAAAATGGAAGGTAAGAACCTGCATATGGAGCATGTAACAACCCTGCTCCCCTGCTCGCTTTCCTGCAGATTTGTTGTTATTTTGGGTAGAAATCAGCATTTGATTTGTGTGCATGAATAAGCAGAAAAATCCTGAAAAGAATCCTAAACCACTACCCAAGCTTGCTAAAACTAAGGGGCCAGTGATCCTTGGCTGATCGACCTTTATAGATGAAATCCTTAAAAAAGAAGAATCTCAACCTTTAGTAGGACCTAGAAAAGTTGCTTCTAGACAACCTACTAGTTTCCTTCAAGCCACAGGATCACCATCTGTAACCTTTGTTGAGGTGCACAACCAGACTGAGGAGCAAGATTTTCAAGAAATTGAGAATTCTAGCCCAAAATCATTGCAAGAAGGGAACCTTTGTAACCTCTACAAAGGAAGAGGAGAAACAGGGGAAACTGAAGAACCAAGATCCCCTCTCAGAATAATTCAGCCATTAAATAGCCCAGATAAGGGAAGTGCTGCAAGAATCATATAGAATGAAGCTGAAGAACCTCAAGAGCTAAAATCCCCCCAGACATTAAGAACTCTCATCATCCCAGACAAAGGAAGTGTTGTTAAGGCCATTCCTGTTAAGACAATCCCTACTTCGTCCAACCAACCTAAGAATACCCTCCTAGAAATACCAAAACGTTATTGGCACATATTTGACCAAATGGCCTAGAACCAGCCAAACACCTAAACCTCCACACTACAATATCCCATTGTAGATGTTGCAGTCAATGCACATATGAAGGCAATTCCTCTCCAGCATATACCTACATTTCATGGCCTAACATCAGGAGACCCATATGCATTTTTTTTTTAATTCCTTGTGCTGTGCAGAGGATATGACTATACCACTAGCCCCAAAAAGCTGAAACTATTTCCCTCTACATTAAAAGGAGCTGCTTTATGATGGTTTATGGGGTTGGGTGGAGGTGTTATAAATGACTGTGATCAGATGAAAGGTGCTTTCCTGAAAAAATATCAGGATTATTGTAGATCTAGAAAGTTAAAAGATGAAATGTTTTAGATGGTAGCTATACCTAATGAAACACTAGAGGAATATGTTGAACATTTTCAATATAATCTTCAAAGATCTCCTTATGCATCATTACCCTTTCCTAACAATGTATTTAAAACAACATTAATTAAAGGTATGAAGGAACAATGGATTGAAACATTGAATATTATGTGAAGAGGAGACACCTATCAAGAAGATTTTTCTAACATTATTGGTTTATGTACCAGGAGCTCACGAGGAAGTACAAGGCTAAAACCAATGGAACATGATAGGTTTACAAGGGACAACAAAATCACTGGAGAAGGAGTAACTCGTGCAGATATTGGAAATTTATTAGAAAATTTCAAAACTGATATATTGGGAACTCTGACAACACAACTCAATATTATGCAAGCCAAACAGAAACAAGTAGAGGCAAAGCAAAATCTGGCAATATTCTGTCCCACAACCAGAAAGAAACATAGCCACAAAGAGTGCTCATTAGATGCAGTTCAAGTTTGTGCCATTTGTACAAAAGACCACTCTACAGAAAGCTATCCCTCAGTTCCTGGTTTTAAAGTGGTATACAAATAAGCATAAGAAGAACCAAAAATGGTGTACCTACTTAATCAGCGTCGTCAATGGCAACCGTGACAATCAGGTATGATCACCGATCCAACTTCTTATTTCTAGCCTCCACAATATCATGCTCAGAAATATAATAATGTGCCAAAATCAACCTCCCTTCTTACATTGGTCACAAAAATCATTTCCTTCATCATCACCATGGCCGAATCAAACAAGTCAATCTAATTGGCCAAATTTTCCCTATGCTCCACCATATTGACAAAATAATGCATATCTAGTGCAATGGTCCCCTCTTACTTCGTAGAGTCAAGCTTGGAAGACAAACTGGCAAAAAATGATGAATAAGCCAGTAGCAACCATTCTACTCCTTCAACCTACACTCCCAACACTATAACAAAATCCCCAGCAAAATTTAAAACTGCAACTCCTAGCCCAACCCAACCCGAACCGAATAATAGACCACTCCAATCTATTCAAATAATTGAAACACCCAAGCTAGAAACCAATCTAAGGGAATGCAATGACCTTCAATTGAGGTCTGGGTGCATTATAGGGATTGAGGGAGATAAAAATGTTCAAGTTGAAAATCAGTTACCCGTAGAAAAACCATTACAAGAAGAAGATGTGGTCAGAAAATAGACTCATGAACAAGTAACCACATCTTCTCCCCCACTCCTAGAATGATTAATTATACCATTCCATATAGAACATCTTGACTTTGATATTCTAGGAGAACTTAAGAATCTGTACATAAAAATCCCACTCCTCCAAGCCATCCAAAATATCCCAATATATGCAAAGACCATCAAAGAGCTATGTATAAAAAAACCAGGAAGGAGAATAACAAATAACCCAACAATCCAAGTAGTTGGCACCTTATCTGACATGTTATTAGGTAGAGAAGAACTCGTCAAAGATGAAGACCCAGGAAATCCAATAGTGACAATACAAATCAATGGACAAACCTTTTCAAATGCCTTATTTGATTTAGGGGCTGCAATTAATATCTTAACAACCACCACTTGTCAAAAACTGGGCATTGCATTAGTAGAACCAACTTCCACTTTATTAGAACTGACTGATCGATCAATGGTTAGGCCGGAAGGCACACTACATGATGTCATGGTATCCATTGATTCCTAGGAATATCTTGCCAACTTTCTGATAATAAACCCCCAAAACTGACTTGATGGACATCCATTAATTTTAGGCAGACCTTGACTTGCAACGCTAATGCTGACATTGGTTGACGACAAGGCAGTATGACCTTAACTAGAGGGAGTAATATCAAGAATCTAGCCCTATACCCTCCAGCCTAGCCAAGTGTAACAATAATAAAAACTAGCAAACATATCGTATCATACCTTACCGAAAACATTAGATCCTCATTAACCATAGAAGATGCCCTCGAGTTAAAAGATCAAACAGAGGATAATGTTATTAACAACTTTATTATCCAAGCTGAATCTAGATCCCACATACAATTTCACATGATAGAGGTAGCATTTAATAATGAATTAGAAGAAAATCCTCTCAAAGACACTCATGATCAAACAATACATACTACCTCTATCTCAAATAGCAAAACTGTAGAGATTGAATGAGGAAAAACTTTAAACATCAATAATAACCTGACTCCTGAACAAGAAGAGAAGATGATCCAACTATTGAGAAAATATAGGGAAGCATTTGCATGGGATTATCCGGACATGAAGGGAATCGATCCCCAGCTATGTACACACCACTATACAGAAAAGGATGCAAGACATATTCGCCAACCCCAAAGAAGACTTAACCCTCACCTAAAAGACATTGTGAAAGCTAAATTACAAAACTTTTAGATGTAAACTTTATTTATCCTATCTCCAATAGAAAATGGGTCTCTCCACTTGTAGTGTTGTCGAAGAAGAATGGAAAGTTGAGGATTTGTGTAGATTACAGAGAACTAAATAAAGCAACCCAAAAAGACCACTTTCCCCTTCCATTCATTTACTAGGTATTAGATACATTAGCAGGAAATAAATTATTTTATTTCTTGGATGGCTTTAGTGGATACAATCATATTCAAATTGCCGCAAAAGCCCAAGACAAAACTACTTTTACCTATCCTTGGGGAACGTTTTCCTACAGAGTTTTACCCTTTGGCCTATGCAATGTCCCTGCCACATTTCAAAGGGCCATCCTCAACATCTTTTTAGATTTAATAAATGAAGGGCTCGAAGTATACATGGATGATTTCACACCATATGGAGATGATTTCGACCTAGCACTAAACACATTGGAAAAGGTGTTGCAATGATGTATCACTACCAGGCTTTACCTGAGCCATGAAAAATGCTATATAATGATGACTAAAGGACTAATCCTAGGTCATTATATCCCAGCAGCTGGAATACAGGTAGATCTGGCCAAAATTCAAATAATTTTGTTAATACCTACTCCTACCACACAGATAGAGGTATGCAATTTTCTTGGATTTTCTGGATATTATAGAAGATTTATAGAACATTTTTCTCACATAGTTGCACCTCTATATGCACTCACAGGGAATTTTGACCTTTTTTGGACAGATAAATGTGACCATGCTTTTTAGGATCTGAAAAAGCTTGTGTCATCAACCCCAGTGCTCAAAGCTCCAAATTGGGACCTACCATTTCAAATTTCATCAGATGCTTCAGACAAAGCTGTTGGAGAAGTCCTTGGGCAGGAAGAAGACAAAAAACCATATGCAATCTATTATATTAGTAAGAATTTAACTCTTGTTGAGTTGAACTATACTCTTACTGAAAAAGAATTTTTAGCTGTAATACATGTTGTCAATAAATTTAGGCATTACATCACTAGATATCCTGTTGTTTTATATATAGATCACTCTGCCATAAGATATTTAGCACATAAACTAATTACAAATGGTAGAATAACAAGATGTCTAATTTTATTGTAGGAATTCGACATCACAATAAAAGACTGACTTGGAAAATAAAATCTTGTAGCTAACTTTCTCTCATGAATGCCAAAACCAATGGATGTAGCAGCGGTCGAAGATCAATTTCCAGATGAACATTTGTTCGCTATTACTGTTAAAACACCCTGGTATGCTGATGTTGTGAATTATTTAGCAATAGGAAAATTACCAAAACATCTGACTCCTAATGAATGAAAGAAGATTGTCCAGTGTAGTACCCGATTTTCTTGGATTGGGGGCTACCTATTTCATATAGGAGCAGATATGCACATCAGAAGATGCGTCTGTGAAGATGAAATTTTTGAGATTCTGAAAGCCTGTCATGATGGACCATGTGGCGTACATTTCGCAGATCGAAGAACTGGTCACAAAGTTCTGCAAACAGGGTATTACTAGCCCACAATCTTCAAAGATGCAAAGAAATTTGTTCAAGCTTGTGACAATTTCCAAAGAGCAGGATGCCCTGGACAATCCGACAAAATTCCTTTGAACCCATAGCTAGTCATTCAACCATTTGAGCACTGGGCACTCGATTTTGTTGGTCCAATCAACCCATCATCAAACCAGAAAACATATATTTTGGTGGCAACAGAATATGTCACCAAATGGGTTGAAGCAGAAGCATTGCCAAGAGCTACAGAGGATTCTTTCATTCATTTCCTGTTCCAGATATTTGTGCGATGTGGCCTCCCAAGAGACATAATCAAAGATGGAGGACGATAGTTTGCTAGTAATAAAATTGCTGCAACACTAAAAAACTATCATATTCAACATAAAATTACCACTCCATACCACCCACAGGAAAATGACCAAGTAGAAAGCACGAATAAAGTAATAGATGAAATAACGGCAAAAACCATTGCGTCACATAGACACGATTGGGCTACAAGATTGCCGGAAGCCTTGTGGGCATATAGAACAACATGGAGAAGCACTACTAG
Source organism: Pinus taeda (assembly GCA_000404065.3). NCBI lineage: Eukaryota > Viridiplantae > Streptophyta > Pinopsida > Pinales > Pinaceae > Pinus > Pinus taeda. The sequence goes on from APFE030891378.1 coordinate 20,127, forward strand.
TTATTCACCATATCAACTAGTATTTGAAAAGGAACCCATCTTTCTAATAGAATTCGAAATACAAACCTTGAGAACAACACAAGAAGTCGATCTACATTTAAACGAGGCCTAGATTAATAAACTACAGTAGATCAATGAGCTGGATGAAATCAGGCTCTCCGCTCTTCAACATACAACATTAATCCAACAACAGAGAGCCAAATGGCATGATTCCCACATCAAAAAGAAATTCTTTCGTGAAGGAGATTGGGCACTCCTATATGATTCCAGGTTTCAGGATTTTCTGGGGTAACTTCAGACTCGCTGGCTGGGACCATACAAAATCTAGAAGATACATGATAATGGCACCATTAATTTAACCACCATTGATGGATCTGGACATACCTTTAAGGAAAACAGTCACCGAGTTCGATTATACTGCAAACCACTTACTCGGGAATCCTTCTACCAGCGACTCCGAGAAGACTCTGACATGTAGATTCTAGTTGACGAAGAGAACTCTTCCTCACATTTGGTTCACTAAGTGATTTGATTGCCTTTAAATTTTGTACATAATTCTTTTGTTTTGTTTGTGTAAATTAATTTCTGTATAGATTTCTGCATTTTTGTAACTTTTGTATTTTGTTGTTCCTTTCAGATGGAACAACATTTTCACCATTCTGCTATTCCTTTTCGAAGGAACAACACTTCTGCACTTTGCTATTCCTTTCGGATGGAACAACATTTTCACTATTCTGTTGTTCCTTTTCGAAGGAATAACACTTCTGCATTTTGTTGTTCCTTTCAAAAGGAACAACATTTTCACCACTTTGTTGTTCCTTTTCAAAGGAACAATAGTTCCACCATTTTGCTGTTCCTTTTCGAAGGAACAACATTTTTTGCATTCTGCTATTCCTTTCCGAAGGAACAACATTTCTGCCATTTTGCTGTTCCTTTCTGAAGGAACAACACTTTCACATTTTTCTATTCCTTTCCGAAGGAACACCATTTCTACATTTTTGTTGTTCCTTTCTGAAGGAACAACACTTCTGCCTTTCTGTTGTTCCTTTTCGAAGGAACAACACTTTTACATTTTTCTCTTCCTTTCCGAAGGAATAACACTTCTGCATATTTGTTGTTCCTTTCTAAAGGAACAACACTTTTGTTTTCTGTTGTTCCTTTCTGAAGGAACTGCACTTTCATTTTCTATTTTTCCTTTCCGAAGGAACAACACTTTAATTTTTCATTGTTCCTTTCCAAAGGAACAACACTTTCATTTTTATGTTGTTCCTTTTCGAAGGAACAACACTTTCATTCTTTTGTTTTTCCTTTCCGAAGGAACAACACTTTCATTTTTTTGTTGTTCCTTTCCAAAGGAACAACACTTTCATTTTTTCTGTTGTTCCTTTCGGAAGGAATAACATTTTTGCATTTTTTGTTTGTGCTTGCTTTCTTTGCTGTTCTGATTAAGGACAACTGTTGTTCCTCTCAAGGAGCAGCAGTTCCGAGCATGTTTTTCCTTTTGCTTGCAATTTTTTTGTATAGTAGCTGTTCTATCTTTAGAACAACATTTTTAGAGTGCATTTTCTTCTTTTTTTTGTGTTTTACCATTTAGATCATTTTTGTGAGTCATGGTCATTTAAAGCACAACTATACATTTATGCAACGAATACGAAAACTAGAGGATACTAAAATTAGCAAATCATATAAAAATCGTTCTCTTTAGAAGAAATTGCTTTGAATTGATAAGAGAAAAGAGGAGAGGACACAACTATTGATCACCTTGCTATCATTATTTTACTAATACCAATATGATTGATTATTTTTATCATGCTGGTTCTTCCTAAATCCCCATAATTCTCTTTAATCATTATTATTGAATAAGAATAAGGGAATATTTTTCTCTATTGAGATGTTAAGACTCCTTCCACCATCCCTACTCTTAAGGAGTGTTGAACCACCCTCTGTATATAAATAGGAAAAGTGCTATATAAAAGAAAAAAAGAAAAAGAAAATTTTTTATATGATTTCTATCATGATTTTTCAGATGAAGGATAGGGGGTCTTATCAAGAGCCAGCCTACCATGATCATAAGGAAGAAAGTGAAGTGGCATTTCCACTATGGCCACCACAGCAGGGATATGATCCAAGAGGCACATCAGAAAAAATAAAAAGCTTTTGGAACAAGAGGTCTCATCACGGGCCGGCCTACCCACCTTTCACTCCTTCCTGGTGAATGGCATTATCGTATATCTAGTTACCAAGCCAGCGTAATGGCCTCCATTCTAATATTTCACAACACTTTCCTAGGCATACATAAAGGATTATGGTTCCAAGGGTGAAATAAACAACTCTGTAAAGGTTATGGACACCTGTGGGCAACAGAGCTCTGTTGATGGTATTGAATTCATATTTTTTATACACCAATAGAAATTATAAAACCCTTCTTCTTATATCTTTATAAATGGTTCAAATGAGATTATGTATATAACACTTTTGAACCTTTGATACATGAAAATTATTTACAAATCAATTATGACAATAAAATTTGATAATGATCACATAAGACCTTTTTTTCACATCGATTTTCCTATCCTCCAATTCTTGCATCATATCACGACATTTTATTTTTTATTAGCGATTCTATTATACACCTCGATTTCGGCAATCCGCTCATTTTTGTAAACATGGCATACCTTTATACGATGTTCCTTTATGACTCTGTACTATGGCAGTTCAGCACACTGTTCCTTCATTTTATGGCAGAGGACGGCCTATCACATTGCAGGGGGGCGCAGGTGATCCCCATAATTTGCTGGCATACGTGTCAGCTCATCATTCATAAGAATTAATGACTGGAGAATAGCAAAGCTTAACCATATTTTGTTTCCCAATATGAATGGCTTACTGTTCCGAAGCTATTTCCATGTTTTGCTCTGCAAAAATTAGCAGTAAGTTAGAATTTTGAACATCTTGTTGTTCCATCATCTTCTCTGTGTTTTCTAACAGTGAGCTAAAAATTTGAACAGCCTGTTGTTCCATTGTCATCTCTGTGTTTTCTACAGTGTGCTAAGCATGGGAGGAAGATCAATTCGTAGTGAGCCATAGGTGTTGATAATCTCTAATGTTGCATGAGAAATCCTAGCAAGGGCAGGATGGATAACTTATCTTAACCTTCTACAACAATCCAATGAGACGGTGGCAATTAAGTTTCTACAGAACTTGCATGAACATCATTCCATGCTGAGAGGGAGACAGATAGCGGTCACTAACGACATAATTGTAGAAGTTTCGAGACTCCCAGCCACTAGACCTATGTGGACTCTAAAAAGGGTGAGACTGAGAGACACCATGAAAATCTTCCAGAATGAAGGGCATAACCTAACTGTAAAAGGGAAGGGAGTTCTGCCAGCAACCTTGGGAGAGCCGTGGGTAGAATTGGCGAGAATTATCCAGAGCTACATCACATGCAATGGTAGGAAAGAAGCAATAAGACAACTCCATCTTAAACTTTTAGCTATGTTAAAGCAAAAGTGTGCTGTGAATTTTCCTGCATTTCTAAATTCTTTATTACACGAACTTGCCCGAAGTATGAAGAAATCTCGCTATCTAGAGCCAGTGGTAAGCCACCATGGGTTAATACGACAAATAGTCAGCCACAATCTTGCTGAACAGTAGAGCAATAGGGAAGAATTGATTTTCGCAATAGACGAGGGACTGGCTTTGCCATCCCCAAAATGAAAACATGCTACCAGTACATCAAGCAGACCACTGAAATGAAGAAATCTGTGAGATTGGCAAGAATTCAAGGAATGCTGGGAAATTCCTAGGGAAATATTAGTCAACCTATGGAGATACATGATTTAGGAGATGAACAACCCCCACAATTAGAAGGAGGGGAGAATGAAAAAGAATTGGAGGAAAATGATGAAGGAGAACCAAAGGAGGATACTGAGCAATCCGGTGAGGAAGAAGAGGAAGTAGAGCAACATAGTTAAAGTACACTGCAAAACCCACTGCAAGAAGATGAATTGGCCCAAATTCTGGCCAATATGGGCGAATATGTCCAATCTCATAGCCCACTCAACCCCCATACTGAAGAAGGACTGCAAGAGCACTATGCCCATGATAAAAGTGCATCCGAGGAACTGTGTGATGAGGAAGAAGGGCTGTAGGAGCACACTGCTCATGATAAAAGTGCATCCGAGGAACTGTGTGATGAGGAGGAAGGAGAAGAGGACCACTCTGCTCATAACGAGAGCGTATATGGGGAGAAGAGTGACGAGAATGAAGAAGAGGAACAATCTGTTCCTAGTCAGAATACACTAGAAGAATTCCACAATGAAGAAGGGGTAGAAGAAGAAGTTACCCAGCAAACAACAGAGCAAGCTAGGGTTTCTACCCCTAAACAACCTGATCAGCATAACACTAAAGAAGCACCCTAAGAAAAAAATAAGGAAATTGGCCAAAACAAAGGTACAATACTTGAGGTACAAATCCCAGGCCCAAGTAAATGAACGACTGTTCCTTCTAGGAAAATAGAGGAAATTAAAAGATTGCGAAAGGAACAACAAAGATTGCTTAACGTGATTAAGAAACTTCGACAACAGATAAGAGTCTTGAAAATGGGGAAGAAATCGAAAAGAACTGCTATGGCAAAGAATGCAACTGCCCAGGAAAAGCCCCTTAAGAAAAAGATCAAGAGGAATCAACTCCAACCTTCCATTCAAAACCAAAAGGAACAACACCTAGCTATTGCCCATGTCGAAGTACAAATGGATAACGTAGTGGGCTGTGATAAGAAGATCCAAGTAAATCTCTTGCCTACAACTATTATGTTGAATAAGGACGCGAGGATAGCAACTCTGCAGAAAGATTTGGCACAAGCCCAACAAACAATAGAGAAACTTACAGAGCAGGATATCCCTCAAGAAAAATATGAGAAATTACAATAGCAACTGAAGAACATTAAGGCATCAGAAAGCGAAGCCTTTAAAGGATGGTGAAAGGCAGAAGAAAGAGTCAAAAAGGTAACCCATAGACTAGACATAGTCATCAAATAAATGGATACCTTATGTTCTCTATATACTGACGTTCTAGCATGTAGGGCACCTGCTAGAAACTATGCTTTGTTCTTAATGGAAAGATATTTACAATTGAAAATTAAAGTTGTCAAGGCAGGAGTGCCTATAGAAATAAAAACCATTGATGACTTCATAAATTGTTGTAAGCATTACGGGGTGAATGTTCAATGATTGTTATGTGAATTCTATTTGCACAATCTTGTATTAGATGGAGAAACAGAACATAACCCTAGCCCTTTTGTGGGTGACGTCCAACTGCAGGCATTTATTTCTTTTGGTGTTAATCAAATAAAGTGGCTTAAAGCCTACAATGTCTTTCAAAGACAAGAGAATGGATTAGATTTATGGGTGAGGGGTGAACCTAGAGACCCACTCCAGCTATGGAATAAACATAGGAGCCTAATGAGAACTCAGGGAGTGATCGAGACATTAGGACCTATTCACGCGACAGTCATCCGGCAAGGGATGGAATACTTCTTTACTATCAAAGATCTCACCATAACAGTAGCCAAATTTTGATACTAGACTTCTAATTAGAACATCCAAAATAGAGAACCATTCAATTATGAGAACTTTTAGCTAGCTACTGACTGTTTGGGTATCTATGGTGACCTCATTTTGAGAGAAGGCCCATCTTGGTTAGGTTGTAGGTTCTGAAGTCAAGTCATTTGGCACCCTGCACTAGGATATCAAGCCTTATATGAAATGCCTGAAGGTTAGACATGACATCTTTTTGAACTCCTAGCTAGGTATCATGGTTGCAGACCACCTAATGAGATCCCTTCTCCAACCTATTCCCTAACTACCTTGCATGTCAATTACAATGTTTTCATGAGGGCATGAAAAAGGGTAAGCAGGGGGGTGTGTTGAACATTAGAGAAGCTATGTAATTGCCACTTATTTTGTCATCTCTTCCTTAAATTCATAACCTCTTTACATTATGAAATCGATATATGGTGAAATATTATGATAAAGTTTAGAATATTTGAGAGCAAAGTAAAATGACTAATAATTACCTTTTCCTACGCAGAAAAAGAGGAAAATGGAAGATCGCCACTCCAAAGGAAAAGACAAGACAAAATCAACTAATGTCCCTTTGACAGGGAACTGCATCCAAATGAGGCAATCCAGATTGGAGCGTACAATTGAGGAAAAGGAAGAGGAGATACCAAATCGGTGCAAGAGAATGAAGAGATAATGGAGAAATAACGATCTGGCGAATCCCTCAGGATCCTTTGATCCTGAGGGATTGCTACCTCAAAGATTATCTGTATCGTTGATATTTCTTCTTCGCTGCTATAAGAAGGGACAACATTGCTAGCCCAAGTGGTAGACTATGGTTGCTTTTATGAAATTCAGTATTGTAACTTAAACTTTGATCATCGACTCTCCTTAAAAGAGCAATTACTGTAACTCTATTTTGATGCTTAATATATAAACTTTGTTGTTGTTCTGTCTTTGATTCTGGAGTAATCACAGCAGTGCGTCCCTAGAGGCTAAGGGCCTGGCCCTGGTGGATCACTTGATTCCCGTACCATTATTTTCCGATTCCAAGTCGTGTGTGGTTTGATTTCTCTCATTCGATTTGTCCAGTAATCTGTCGTTCCTTATTATTTCATGTATCAACTCTGTTATATCTCATTCCTATTTGAATAGTAAGGTTATTCTCTGCAACTGGAATGTTATGCTATTCATTCTAAAGTTATATTGTATTGACGTTCCTTTAACAGATTGATATTATTATATAACATTGTTGTTCCTTCCAGATTGCCATTACTGTTCGTTTATAGAGTAACAGTGTTGTGAATTTACAAATCGGTATTATTGTCTATTTACCTATGGTTTACTTCCAAGTCGATTGTTGTTCATTGGGATTGTTGTTCCATAGTGACCGCAATTGTTGTTTCTTCATAACCGTGATTAATAATTGTTATGCGGAAACTCAGATTACTGTTTCCTTCAATATAGAAGTGTTGTATGCAATATTCAATTTGGTTTGTTGTGCATTTACATTTGATTCAGGTTGTTTTTCAATATTTCATAACTTCCTTTGGTTTGTTATCCCATTTCCGTTTGCTGTTCAAATCATTTCTGAAGTAAATATTGTTGCTTGATTCCTGTAGATTACAATTACTACTTCATTCATTTATGTATAATAAAGCTTTGTTGTTAAATGTTGTTAAATAGATTAGTTGTTGTTCCTTTTCCTGTTATATGAATTACCATTGCTTTGGTGTGCACAGAACGATTTGAAACTATAGTGAACATTGACAATTGTTGTCCAATTCCCAGGTTGATGATATTTTCCTTAATTTCTTTACAATTACATAGTTTACAAAGGGAAGAGTTATTATTATTACACCGTTGACTGATAAAGTGTTGTAGTTCTTTAAATGAATGATTTAGTTACAACCACTTCGAGTTCTTTCCATTACATTTAGAAGTTTGTTTCCAGTATTTAGTTACTTTTGCAAAAGCACTATACTACTAGCATTACTTTGACAAATGACCACCTCAGACTAAGTACACTCTTTGAGATAACAAATCGTCCCTGGATTGATAATTAATGTAGGGTAAATAGAGGTGAAAAAGACCCTTTTTACTACTCGTCACCAACGTATGCTCAACATCATCACACCCTATCATCACACTCATTAGTAGAACAAATAAATCATCATCATCATAAACTCAACAATATCCAACACTTTGTCATTAAAATGAAAAGAACCTTAAGGCTGATTCTTAGGCAAAACCCTAGCAACATCATTAGCACACATTGATTTGCATCATGTCCTCACACACCTTCAACCATAAAAAAATATCTGAAAAAACTTCACAACTAAACCATAGTACAACAATCATACCCAATATCAACTTTACATCAATTACAAGGTCATAAACCTTGAATGTCAACAGGTCACAACAACATCCACACCACTCTAACTCATCATACCCTATAGCAACAACTTCATTATGTAATTAGTCTAAACATGAATTCTAAAATAATATGGCATAACATGATCTAGAAACAACATATATCATATATTTCAAAATCCAAAGATATTTGTGGTGCCTAATAGGCCTGTTGAACAATAGCTAAAATAGATCTCATTTTTAAATGCACACATCACACCGTATAACATTAGGTCGATCTTTCACACTATAAATATTTTCACCATTGCATCACTATCTCTTTTGCAACATCACACTTTATGCACTAGATTATAAAAAATAGACACCATTTCTCAACAATATAACTACTCATCACCCAAATCAATCCTAACTTTGTAAATTGCTTTATGTAGTCATCCCACCTTGTAATAGGCTAGGTTATGCACTTGTTTTGGAATAGATCAGACAAAAGCACACTAGATCACAAGCTTTCAACATTATCTATGATCAATCTTATCAAATAGATGCTTATGATGAACTACTCTCTCAAATCAATTCATCACTCACACTCCAAATCCATAAAGACAGAATGATCTCATCCTCAAATGCTTTCATACTTGATTGATCACCCTGAAGCAAATTGATACACTATTGCATTATCAACTTAGAACAAATTGCACCACTACACTAAACAAATGCCATCACTACACTCAGTCAAATCGATTTATAATGACATCACTACTAGAATCAATCACATGTGGTCTAGATCCATTATAAAACAACATACCTTGATTTTTTTCTTGTAGACCATGCACACCAGACTACTAATAATTTTTCACCCCATGGTATTGATAAGATAACACCATTTTTAGGATTCCTTCTTAGACCCATTAATCGCAAAGATATATATTAGATTGTTAGTCAAAAACATAGAACACAATTGCACAAGAAAAAACATCAGATTCACACTAAATGAAACCATTAATTATATTGATCAGATCCACACATTGATTATTTTTCCTACTTCTTTATTTAATACCAAGTCAAATCACTAAGGAGAAAATCAAATTGCTTCAAAATACCATGGGCATATACGTCGATAAAGGACAATGGTTTTCTTCTTTTGCACGCAAGACCATGGACGTGTATTACCCATTGGTAATATAAGTTATAGACTCCAATTACCCATTTGTAGTCTAGGCTGCAGACTTTGGTTACTAGTGTAGAACTAACGTTCATTGCTTGATTTTGGAAATTAGAAATAGAGCTCCACCAGATCTAATCTACCACCTGCTCATCAACTATCACATCAATTCCTCCAACTAACAACATTTCCTTGCTCATCAACTATGACATCAAGACCAAAGACACAAGCACATCCATGCCACTCCTACATCAGAATGTTGTTGATATCAATGCCAACACATAGTTGTTGCCAACAAAGTAATAGTAATGTGAAAAATAGACAAGCCATTAGATAATGCACAAAGTGACAAAATAAGTCGAAACAAGTCTTTCTATTAATATTGTGACTTTTCCATTGCAATTGTTTCCATCGTGGCTCAACAACCTATATCAATTCTTATTACAATGCAATACTATCCAAACCATAAGCATTAAGCCTAACCACCACATATCATTTACTTCTCAACTTTGATCTATTTATAATTTTACATTTTAGCGGAAGCCGACCAAAAACCCTTTTTACTATGGGTGGTAAATATTTTTATAGGAAAATACATACAACATAAACCTAAAAACTTTCTTTATTCTTTGTATTCTTCCCACATACTGACCCTTTCTTAACCTTCTTACACATTATCCTCTTATGCAATACGTGCTCTTTTTCGCATCTCCCAAAATTTATGTCCCAAAATTCTGCTCCAACATATCTCATAATATCCATGACCCATTAGTAACAAATTACACACCAACTTTAATGATCCCATCTCGAAAACATACTCAAGAATAATAATAATAAATACTCAAAAATAAATCTCATCGGCTTTAATAGTAAATACTCCAGCTTTGTCATTATAGTCCTAATTAATTGATAGTACCATGCATGACATATAATATAACTCTAGACCTCCTTTTATCAAGTCTTTATTATGCACATGAATATTTATCATCAACACATTCATAAAACAACTTAAAAATTAACTCACAATAACGTTAGTTTATCAACATTTTAATGATTATAATCTATATATATAGTTGTAGAGTAAATTGCAATGATTAACAATAGATAACCTAGAATAAAATAGAATAATATGACAACAATTAACCATTAAAAAAAAAAAATCTAGAATGAATCATAATGTACAGATTTATCCACAAACTTAATGAAGTAAATTTATATGTACCAATATGCATAATGGAAGAACCTTGAGTGTCATGGAGAAATTATTGTCAGATTTTCATTTTCAAATATTTCAATAATGAACAAATTGAACTAATAAACATCAACCTTATACAACAAAGGTCAACAATAAATATAATTTAAAATAAATCATAATACGAAGATTCATTCACAAATAGTACATGCACTAAGGTATAGTGCACGAAGGTTGATTTCCTATGGTCAAATATCCATAACACGATCAAATCAATTGACCTTCTACCCCTTGTTATACAACAAATTTGGATCAGCCAACCTTAATCATTCCTAACGATTAACGAGAAGATCACTTGCTAACGTCATAAGTTGAATGGACGAGTATTCCAAACAAATTAATATTATATTGATAAGTTGAGTTGAGAAATTTACATTGACTTTAGTCATGGTGGGTGGGATCATGTTGTAATGCTTACTTTTATAGTAGTGACCACGAAAGTGGGATTCCATTATGTTTATGCTACATTAGTACATTTGCCATCTTCATGACATTATGTTTATGCTACTATGTGTACAAATAAAATTTGACTTTTAAACTTAGTTTTTGATTTGATGTGTAAGTTAGTTTTTATGGTTCTTTTTTCCATCTTTCAAATTTCATAAAACAAAAATTTTATAAAAAACTTATTGTTTTTATTTAAGTTTTTTTACCTTTATTTTCATTAAATATTATTTATAATAATCTTTCTATATTTTTAATTGTGTTATATCAAATATATAATTTATTGATTTCCCTTTTAAATAACTTTGTTTGTGACTAAGGAAGAGTGATAGAAATAACAAAGGTTGGTTACCACTTATATTTTTTCCTTTCCATATTCTTAGGCATGGATGGCCCACTGTTTCCCCCTTTACCACTTTGGTTTTCTCTTTACTTAATAGGCATAGATGATTCACAATTTCTCTCTCTACCACTTTGTTCCTATCCTTTTTATAATATTATGAGTAAGACGTAAATAAAAAAAATTATAAACAAATTTTTCATAATAAATAATTAAAATTTTCCTATTCACCAGAGAATATCTTTCTCATACCATAATATTTGGACAGTGATGTATTACTTTTCAAATTATATCTCAAACATTTACATGTATATGCATAAACTCATAAATATAAATATGACATAAACTTTATGCAGAGAATCATCACAATATGCACAAACCCATATTCATAGTATGAGTAATATAAAAAATCTACTCATTTTCACTAACATGTATAGATAAATACAATAGAAATTGCGTTGCAGTACCCATCCTCTCAACTTCTATATCAATATTACTCAAAGGTTCTTACCTTATTTACTTAGTTGTTTTAGGTTTGTAGATTGTTTACTCTATTCTTCTTGGTCAAAGGCCATGCCCCACAAAGTCTTCACTTGGTTAACTTGTGACATAACATGTCCATTCATGAATATTAAAGAATACTTCTAATTTCACTAAATATTGATAAATATCCCTTAAAATACCTTTTTCAAGTCCCCTTTCTAATGCATCCTTTTAATTTAAAAGAAATCATTTTTTTCTAGATACACCTTATTTTTATCAAATACCCATTTTTATACCTCCCAATATGTATATCCCCCCGCCCCATAACCCACAACATTCCAACTTCTCCAATAACTATAATATCTTAGCTTTATCTTACATAATTTTAAAACTCCCTTTTATTAATAAAGATGATAATATATTGGCTAACAAAGAGAAGGCCTCGCACCATGGCCATGACATGTAGAAATTCCCACTGTAGATCACCTGATAATGCAATAAACTAAAGCAAAATACTTGATCTACTTCTACAAACAAACTTGCGCAAGCTTAATTTATTTTGAGAAAGATCAAATAGAACATATATAACAAAGAATGAGAAATCAATCACACATGAACACAGAAGAATACTCTGGGGAAAGCCTCAGCTAAAAACCCTGATCTTTGTATTATCATACAAGTGGAAATATGTTCAGATTACACAAAGCTTTAGTTCAAAAGCTATCCAACTCTCAGTGCAATCCCTTTGCTGCTCATAGACAGTCAAAGGCTTCTCAAAAACCTTCTCCTCTGCCCTCCGAGCCTCCTATTTCCTTACACAATTTCTCCTGGGGTCCAATGCTGCCACCTGTGTGAATTTACCTCTCACACAACTCACCAAACTTAGAAATAACTACGCAATCCAGAAGGAGATAATTCCTTCTGCATGGATGAGTTTCCTATATAGGAAACTTCCTCCAATTGATAGTACATTGTCCCTTCCTCTGATCTCAACTAGGTCTCTGACTGAATTGACATGCATGATTTATTTATGAGAGAATATTCAGTTATCTGAAGTGCAGCAGTTACATGCATGCATGCATTAACTAACTGAACTCACAATTAGTTCACAAATTGTTTGAACTAATCTAACTGGACTTAACTCAGTTAACTAAGCTAACTAATTAAAACTCCAAGTACAACTCATCCTGATCTCCTTAATCAAGGGATAACTTCCTCAATCGAAGGGGAAACTGCTCCATGTCTTCACATAGACTTCATGTTTGATTTTCTACAACTAATTAACTCAAGATGAATTAATTATTTATTTTACAAACAACTGCTAAGATCAAATTTGAATTTTACTTCTCAATTTTAGTTTGGGGACTAACTAAAATTGGAATCTATCCCGAAATACTATTTATAGCAATGCTATTTTTAGCATTTCCATTTTTCCATTCCTTGTTGCTATGTCCAACACTGGTATCTAAAATGTTATTTATAGAAATTCTATTTTTAGCATTTCTTGTTGCTATTTCCAACACCCTCTCTCAACAAGAAAGGAATTCAACTCGAACCCAATCCTGAACCTTTGGAATGTTTTGCATGCAACACTTCTCCCAAGTGTTGTTGCTCCAGCAACTCTAGAAACAAAAAAAATCTCCCAAATGACCTCCTTGTTGGGCTAGAAACACCGTCTGATGCTGAAGCTCCCTCTGTCAGTGACAAGTGCTCCCTCTATGACCTCTAAGCTGCTGCAACACTCCATGCATCTTCCACCATTGCACACCTCTCTGTGCCATCCTACACTAGTGCAACACTCCTGTGCTTCTCGCATTGTTGTAGCATGCTAGCTCTGTGTTGTCTTGGGATTCCTACACTATAACTCTTTCTGCTGCTCCATCCGCATATGCCTCTACCCACTCAACCAATCTTGCTACTCCTCTTCGGGGCTCCCGTAGCAAGGTCTAATAAAAAAGGTTGGGTACCTCAATGATCCTACCCTTATTCCAGCCTTCTTGGGACTGTCACTCCACATCGGCCCACCTCCGACTTGGAGGTATGGATGCATGTGATCCCTCTATTGACTTGGCTCGAAATATCCCCCTAGTGGAGGTCTCTGCATGAGTGGATGCCTCCACTCAATCTCCTCTCAGCTTCTCTAGTTGTGGCCACTCCATAACCTCCTGAAGCTCCTTCACCAATTGTGGCTCCTCCACAATTTTTTGAGACTTCTTTTGGTGTTGCATGTTGACAGGTAATGTACTCTCCCTCTCAACCACCAAGTGTCCATCAGTATCCTTGCTCCTAAAGGCTTTGCATGCATCTTGAACCTCAAGAGCATACAGGTTCTTGACTCATGAATCGATCTACTTCATCTGTCTCGTGGTGATGTGTCTAAGGAAAACATTTCCCTTACTGAAGACTACATCATAGCCTTTGTCTTCCATCATTGCGATAGATACCAAGTTTTTGCTCAGTCCTTGTACATACTTCACATCTGTCAAGGTAATTCGAGCTCCACGCTCCCTCTGGAAAACAACTGTGCCTACTCATAAGACACTATACTTTTCATCATTACCCATCGCTATGAGTATCCACAGATCTTTCTCCTCCAAGGTACTAGAAAAACTCTTATCGCTAGTCATGTGGAATGAATCTCCACTGTCAAGAAACCAACCACATCCCACCATGGATGAAACCATGCAAGCGAAGAGGGTGAAATCCAACTCGAACTGTGAGGCCAATGCCTCACCTTCAGATCCTTCCTTGGATCCCATCTTGGATTTCTTCAATTGACAATTTGTTGCAAAATGGCCCACCTCATGACAATGAAAGCATCGCACTTTCGATTTGTCAAACTTCTTCCCACCATGGGAAGAACTTGATTTGGGATGAGAATCCTTCTCCTTTTCTTTCTTTTCCTTACTCGCTAAGGTGAAATTTTCTTCATACTCCTTAGATGAAGAACCATCTCTGGTGCTTCTCCTTATCTCCTCCTGCATCAGATCCAACCAAAGTTGTTCCCAATCTGGCAGTTTCTCTCTTCCATTTACCGAGTCTTGGTAGCTATGCTAGCTCTTAGGAAGACCGAGGAGAGCAAGACTCACCATGTCATCATCAGGTGTCATGATCCCTACACTTCCAAGCTCATCCCTGCAGGTGGTGAGCTTGTTCAGATATGTAGAGATCGTGTCTCCCTTTCCACACTTCATTTTCCAAAGCTTGTCTTTCAGCTCTAGCTTCCTTTGATCATTGTTGTTCAGATATAGATCTTTCAATGCTTTCCACATCGAAAATGGTGTCTCATTCCCATGGAGGCTCAAAACAATGTGGTCTCGAACTCCCTCTAGGAAGATTCTTCTTGCTCTTGCCAAACATTTCTTCCATTCTACCAATTTTGTAGCATTAACTGCTACTGGCTTGGGGACTTCTTGATCAATGAAGTCCTTCAAACCGTTGTCCTCTAATACTGCCTCCATGTAATCCTTCCAAGCTATATAATTCAAGCTTCCATCAAGGGCATACTTGAGTCTTAAACCGCTGAACGCCATTGGGGAAATTTGAGATGTGATAAGAATTCGAATTCTATAATCGAGAACTTGAAACTTGAAACTTCTCCCTTCTTTATATATCATTCTTCACTTTGATCACCTTTGCTCTAATACCATGTAGAAATTCCCATTGTAGATCACCTGATAATGCAATATACTAAAGAAAAATACTTGACCTACTTCTACAAACAAACTTGTGGAAGCTTAATCAATTTTGAGCAAGATCAAATAGAACATATATAACAGAGAATGAGAAATCAATCACACATGAACACAGAAGAATACTTTGGGGAAAGCCTCAACTAAAAACCCCCATCTCTGTATTATAATACAAGTGGAAATATATTCAAATTACACAAAGATTTAGCTCACAAGCTATCCAGCTCTTAGTACACTCCCTCTACTTTTCAAAGATAGTCAAAGGCTTCTCACAAACCTTCTCCTCTACCCTCCAAGCCTCCTAGTTTTCTTGCGCAGTTTCTCGAGGGGTCCAATGCTGCCACCTATGTGAATTTACCTCTCACAGAACTCAACAAACTCAGAAATAACTACGCAATCCTGAAGGAGATAATTCCTTCTGCATGGATGAGTTTCCTATATAGGAAAATTCCTCCAACTGATAGTACATTGTCCCTTCCTCTGATCTCAACTAGGTCTCTCACTGAACTGACATGCATGATTTATTTTTGAGAGAATATTTAATTATCTGAAGTGCAATATTACATGCATGCATGCATTAACTAACTGAACTCACAATTAGTTCAACAAATTGTTTGAACTAATCGAACTCGACTTAACTCAATTAACTAAGCTAACTAATTAAAACTCAAAGTACAACTCATCCTGATCTCCTTAATCAAGGGATAACTTCCTCAATCAAAGGGGAAACTATTACATGTCTTCACATAGACTTCATGTTTGATTTTCTACAAGTAATTAACTCAAGATGAATTAATTACTTATTTTAAAAATAGCTGCTAAGATCAAATTCATATTTTACTTCTCAATTTTAGTTCAGGGATTAACTAAAATTGGAATCTATCCCGAAATACTATTTACAACATTGCTATTTTTAGCATTTCCATTTTTTCATTCCTTGTTGCTATGTCCAACACTGGTACCTGAAATGCTATTTATAACAATGCTATAATTAGCATTTCTTGTTGCTATTTCCAACATGACACCCATGATATCTCACATTTACATTTTCTTTCATCTTCCCCTCCTAATACTTCTTTCCAATTTAAAAAACCCTATTTTTACTAGATAATCTATATTTTTACTAGACATCTTTTTTTATAAGCCCAATGATGATAAACCCTACCACACCCTGCAATGCCCCCATACCACATTACGTATAATATAATGACTCTATTTTTCACAATTTTAAAACCCTCTTTATTCGCTCATCTTCTTTACACCTAACGAGAACATTTTCGAAATTTTTAAGAGCTTCTTCAAAAGAATGTCCAAAGACAATAAAATCACCCATGTAAACTTCCACGCAATCATGAATTAGATCATAGAAAATACCTAGATCCACCCTTTGGAATGTTTCGGGTGCATTATATAACCCAAAAGGAAGTACTTGGTATGCATAGGTTCCCCATGGATAGGTAAAGGTTATTTTATCTTGATCTTTTGATAATACTCTGATATGGTTATATCCACTCAAATCATCCAAGAATAAAAAGTGCTTTCTTACTACTAATGTGCCAAGAACTTTATCTATAAAAGGAAGTGGAAAATGATCTTTTAAAGTAGCTTTATTCAATTCCTTATAATCAATGCATACTCTCCATTTTCCATTCTTTTTTGGAACAATTACCAATGGTGAAACCCATTGGTTGTTTTTATAGCACCACTTTCCACTCTTGGTAGATTTGATGCTCTAGTTATGGCATAGGGAAACCCTTCCTTTCCAAACTTGGTCCAAATTCTAAAAAATAGTGTTTTAATTCCCATACACTATTTTTCCTTGTATAAAAAGCATGTACACGCGAGTCAGTCTATACGCAACCCACGTATATGTGTTAAAACACTAAAAAAAATGCAATCTCCTTAAAATCAGGCCGAGTTTATTGGTTTTACCTGTTACTCACCTAATGTAGCCCATGGCCCAACTATTTCCCAATTGAAGAAACGAATTTGGATAAGTATAAATAAACCTCCATGGGAAGGCCTAAAAGGGAGGAGAGATGAGATATTGATATTATACTTGATTACATCCCTGATCAAGTGTGAAGAAATCCCTGTGCTTCCTGCACTCCCAAGCTATAGGAAACATTTGTTTCCTTCTTTGAGATGTCCTTCATCCCTTTGATGACATCCTTGTGTATGCCGGTGGAGGAAGATTGTTGAGGCGTCGGAAGGATGGATCCGAAGGACGGTTCCGCTTGGAGCTAGAGGAAGACTTAGGTTGTAGTTTTCCACATTTCATTTAGCTTACATCAATAAAGAAATGTTGTTCTGTTCCTTATATTTATTGTGTTTATGCATTAATCTATGTTATGATTTACATATGAAATCTTATTTAATGCTCATTTTCCTTACATGCTTATATGATTTAACACCTATATCATGAACATGATTTCTATTATTGTTGTTGGATATCGTTTTCTTCGATAAGCTATAGGTTATAAAGGCATTGGAAGGAGCAGAGGGTTTGGACTCTGTAGGATTGACCTCAAACATAGGACCTCCGGGTAATACCTCTTCTTCCTACTTTAGTAGTTTAAGCATTTAGACTGTTTTTCTATGTGTTTTTTTATGCCTGATATTGGATAAATGAAATTCACATTGAACAATTTTTGTAATTACTCTTTAACAATTTCCCTAAGTTTTGGATTCATTCTTCTTTGTGGTTGTGAGAATGGTCTGAAATTTTCTTCAATATAGATATAATGCATACAATCGTTAGGATCAATTCCTTTCATATCAGTGTATTCCATGCATAAGTAGAGGAATTTTCTTGTAAGATCTTTAATAATTATTTATTTTAAGATTCTTCTAGATTATCATTAATATTCAAAGTTTTCCTTGGAAAATTTTCTATTAAATAATTACCAAATTTCTCCATAGAATGTAAATCCATTTGACAAGATGGTATATATTCAATAGTACATTGTTTTTGAAAAATTTGATTTTGTTCATAATATGAGGAAGATTCATTATTTTTCATTAAATTCAAAATTTGATCTTCTTCATCTATTTGTGAAGTGATAAAAACTGGTCGTATATCGCAGTTTCCATTATCATTATCTATCCATGATTCATTTTATACTTCTATCATTATTTTTGTAGGAGGATATAATGTGAATTTCTTTGTCAAAATTCCATCAGAGATAAATATATCAAAAGATCTACAACTTATAAAAGCATCAGTTGTAGCTAATCGTGGTCTTCCTAGAATCAATGGGTGTCCTCCTGGATTATTATTGGGTGTTAATATCATAAAGTTAACATGATATTCCCAAGAATCTAAGGATACAAATACATATTCTAACACACAATCCGGTTTGATAACGGATCTATTTTCTAATCGCAATAGTGTAGGTGTATACTTAGTATTAGGAAGTTTCAAATTATCCATAGTTTGTATACTCATTATATTGATAGTTGCTCGTAATTCAATCAATGTGTTTGTGATCTCAACACCATTGATGTGTGTTTTCACAATAGATCTAGATAGTTATGAACTGTTGTCGTTCCCATCATGATATTTGCAACTTTTTCCAACTAACTGGATTCTTTTAACTTATTTCCTTTTTCTTCCTTGTTTTTTAATACTTAACTCCTTGATTGTCTTTGCAAATATTGGTATTTATTTTATAGATGGTAACAATGGAATTTTTATACAAACATTCTCTATTTCATCTATCATATCATAATCAGGCAACAAAATTTGCTTTTCTACCCCTTTATCAATTTTCAATCTTTCAGGATAAGGTGGGTTTTGAATAGAAATTGAAGGTTGTTCTACAATGGGAGTTGAGTTTATTGGAATATCATTAGAATGTACAAGGGTGGTTTTGTTTTTGAGAATTTTCCTTTTGATGAGAAGTTGTCTCTTTCTTAGAGAGGTCATAATTTTCAAAATCTTGGATAACAATGGATGGTGACTTCATTTCCAATACTCTACTAGATCTAAATTGGACATTGTTTAGATTTAATGAAGTTACCATATAAGTTTGAAAATTATGTCCTTCCATGTTGTAAACAGGCTCTGAATGTTTATTATTTGGATGGTGAAGTGGCTAAGAAGGCAGTTGATTCGGATTTTGTGGAAATGGTAGTGAAAGTTATGGGTTTGGATTTTGTAGTTGAGAGGATTGAACATGCTGAGGAAAATATTGTGGTGGAAAAATAGGGTAAGCTTGAGGAGATTGAAGATACTGAGGGTATTTTCCATAAGGATTTTTCCATATTTGTGCCCAAGGTTGAGGCCAAGGTTTCCAAGACATGGGTGCAGTCCAATTACTTGTTATGCTTGAGCATATGTTTTAGTGTTGAAACCTTGGGTCATATTCGATTATGGATTTTGCCATGGTCTCTTGGAAATAAAAAAAATAGGTTCTACTTGATTTGGCATTGCTTCCTCTTGATAAACAACTTTAAGGCCTGATATTGAAGGACATTCTTTTGTATCATGATCTTCTTCACATATGACACATGTTTCTACACTTTTTAAGTCAAGATGGCATTCTCTCAAGAAATGCTTCTTTCTACATTTTGGACAAAATATAGATAATGGAGAATTTTCATCTTTCTTCTTTTTTTTTTTACTTTATGGGTATCTATTTGTTCACTAAGACTCCCCAAAATATCAGTATTAAAGTTGTCAAGAAAATTTCCTATTTCAGGCCTACTTACTGTCCTAGTTGTAGATTTATTAATCCTATACATAATAGGATCTCTTGGATTTTTCCCACTTATTTCCTTTCCTCTTGAAATGTGTATGCATAACTCACAAATATCTCTAAATGATAACTGAGAAATATCTCATTTACCCATCAGATTGAGAAGGCCCGTCCACACATATCTAATATATTTTAGTAAGAGATCTTTCAAAGTTTCTTAATTTAGATTATGAATTTTAGCCCTTTTTACATTATAAGAAAATGTTTCAATGAAATCTTCAAGATTTTCATCTTCTTTTTGCATCATTTTAAAGAATTCATCTTTAATATTAAGAGGAATACAATAATCTTTGTATTTTTCTAAGAATGAAATATTCATTTCTTCTAATGTTCTTATAGAATGTACTCCTAAGCCCATATACCGTTTTAATGTTGCATCATTAAGAGTGGCTGGAAACAATTTCAACTTTTCAATATCAAGCGAGTAGTCATAATATCTACACAAAACTTCAAACTCAAAGAGAAATGTTTTAGGATCATCATCTCTTAATCCACAAAAACTAGGAAGGATGGAGGGTGAGATATTTTTCATTGTGCCTGTGGTATATTCATCAAGGATGGAAAATCCAAAAGGTTATGGACCTCCTCTACCACCTCCTCTTCTTATTCCTCCACCTCTTCCACCTCCTCTATTTCCTCCTCTTCCACCTCCAATCCTAGGTTGTTCACAAGTTACATTATGTACTTCCCCTTCCATTTCTCCTGCCATTGTAGATTCTTCAGAACTAATGTAACATTCCAAAATTGGATTTTCTAGTTCCTCCTCTAGTTCTTCAGGTTAGTCTATCAATGGAATGTTAAAATAGGTTTTTTCTTATTCCTCTTCACTAGGGATTTATAGTTCTTTAGCTAGAAGTTGTTCTCCAGTTGAAGATAGAAAAATTACTCCTTCGATTGGGGATGTAGGGTCTTCTTCTTTTATTACTTCTTCAGTTGAAGAAGTTGGTGAATATTTAGGTTGTATTTCAGATCTAAGTACCTCCGTAAGTCTATGTCTTCCCACGATTGATGGAATATGAGTTTGGGTGGGTGGTGTGGAAGTATGGGGTTGTTGTGCGGTGAGTGATGATATTCGAATCTGTTGACGGTGCTGGACCTGCCAACAAGTCAAGCGGATATCCCTGGTCAAAATTCCCAATTATACCTCAGACCGTTTAGTATAGGAGTCCCAGCAATGGGTCATATGTTAATGCCTTGACCACGATTTCTCACAGAGGCAAGTAAGATAACTTTGTTGGCAGCAAGGGTGTCACAACTACATTGAGTTAAGGAAGGTTCATGCGAGGTTCTAAAACATGGGGGTTGAGATGAGTACACCACTTGGAAACCTATAATAGTACTCGACTTGGAAGGGAACACATGAGAAAAGATGCATCACCAGCTGGAAAGCAAGTTAGAAAGCAATCCAAAGTGATGTTTAAACCAACAACACATTTCAAAAATATTCATACATACTTGTACATAATAGTCCATACATGCATGCGTAACCAAACCAATACATATATCATTTACAGTAAACCAAATAGTATAGAATACAATACAACATATGCATGAAATCTGTTGGCTCTTATTATATAAAGAAGTGTAATTTCTAGTCATACAGTGCATCCATGTCCAACCACTAGTTCCAATAGTGGAACGTTACAGCCACACCTGCCTACCCCTCCAAAGAGATGTACTAGCTATGCGCAATGGAGAAGCCAAGGCGCATTACAATACTGTCCAAGCTCTCTACAAGATAGTCTTATCAGAAGCTTGGCTCACCAAAATCCTTTACAATTAGTTATCAGGGACTATTTATAGCAAAGGGTGGGGTGACCCTTGACATTCACCTTTGTCACAATTCAACTACCATCATGACTCTTCACCTACTCTATGACCGTTACATCCAACTATCACAATTTGACTTACACTTGACATGACTTTACATTACAATGCACATGTACCCATGTGAAACAAAATGGCTTGAGCAAGCCATGCTAGACATCACTCTAACTTAGAAAACGATGGAAGTCCAACTCCTCAACATCTTCATGCTGATCGATAGTAACATACTGATGCCAAGATCGGTATTCCTTCATGGTTTATGTGTGCTTCATAGTCACATTTGTCTGAAACCTAACCGTTGCCTCCATAGCATTTGGGTACACTACTCAAGCTTCTCTGTCCAACTCGACTGAAAGCATGCACATCATTGTCTTCAATGTGGCTAGACCAGCAACATACTTGTGCACGATGTTTGCACCAACGGGAAAGTCTGGGTCAGTGGAAATGCGCATGAACTTGTCGAAGTATGGGTCAAGCTCTAGTCGGACCTATTTCTTTATCTTCGCCTAGGTGAGAGTTCCAATAGATGGGATCACACATGTGCGCACCACAACATCCATACATCTAAATACTTGTGCATAGGAAGCCAGTGTGCTAGTGATGTGATGTGGGAGCTCTTCATAGCTCCAGATCTAACTCTAGATATGTGCCTTTAGCTCGACCGCATTGGCCCTCATCAACTTAGGCAAGTGAAGTGGGGCACCCTTGTATTCCATCGTCCATGTTTTCATGTCATCAACAACAACAATCAAATTTGTCAAGGTACGTGCTCTTCTAGCACATTGTTGTTGCCATACGTTGAGATAGATGACTAGTATTGCCTTCTTCAATTCAGCTCGACTAGACATTGCCACCAAGTCTCCTCCTTTCTTGGCCATCTGTGGTTCCTTTGCCATTCACTCTTCTCAACTATCAGAAAGAGAAGACTTGAGTTAGTCACTTCGACATACACTCTGGTTGCATCAGCTAACATTGCTATATGTTTGTGCACATTAGTAATGATGAATTGTTCCTCAACTTGCGCAAGAGATGTATGATCCTCCAGAGTTGATACTTTGCGAGACTGCAAAACTCTATGTTGATATTCTTCGAATGAGATGTTGTGCATCTCTCCTTCCAGCTGATCACCAAGGATCTTAGTGTCTCTTTGGTCATTTGAGAATTTCTCATCGGCTGGATGCATTGAAGCAGGTGAGTTGACCTTTTTGTGGTGAGGCATGAGGTCGGTGTCTTGTTCCAACTGTCATTTCTCCATGTCTACATCTAACTGTTGAAGTTCTTGTTCTATCTCATGAGCGAAGTCTTGCTCCTACGATGGTTCATCGTGTTCACCTGATGCCAGTTGTTCTAATGAGTCAACTACTTTTACAGGCACTACTTCGTATGTTTGCACATGTTGTGCCCCCTGCTGTATCTACTGTTGTTGCACTTCCCTCTCTTGTATGCACATCTCTTGTTATTTTCAAAGTTGCTTCGTCAGCTCATGAAACTCCTCCTCTGCTTGTTCCATTATTTTCTTATCCCTCTACCTTTGTGCGATTCGCATATTGCGATGGTGCCTCTTTGCCTCTATAATCATAGTTTCTTTCTCTACTAATGGATCTGCTCAAAACTTCCAGCTTTTCTCCTCCTCCATTGGATCCACAGCCATCCTCTTACCTTTGTTGCACACTGGTATGCCTGCCTTTGTTTCCATTTCTACTACTACTGCTGTTGGTGCTCTCCGTGATGCTGCTTCATGTTGCTTCACTAACCACTCCACACCAAAGTTGACAAGTTCATTGGGTCTAAAGATACTGTAGCAATATCTCCATGGGTCCTCCTCGGCCCAATGACATGCCCAGTGGATCCAATTGAACTGAACTCTCATGGAGTGATCCTTTACAATATAATGTGTGTGATACAGATTGTAGCCTAAGAGGTCGAATGGGTACTTCTTCATCAATTCTTCCTTGACATCCGCTTGCTTGATACTCTGAATCACATATAACCCAATCTAAAATGGAAGAGTGGGCCAAGGTGACTACTTATTTTGGTGTAGTCTAGCTATTAATCTTGCCGAGATGTGACATGCTACTTCCTGAATGACAAGTACGTACAAGGAAAACTTTGGTAGAACATGCAGAGGCTACTCTGTGCTAAACATTCGGATTAAAGTGCTAGACGGTGAGGCACACCGATCAACAATGCCTATCGGTGCCTCCATTGCTTCCTTCAAAATGTAGGGTGGGTCCTATTCAAATATCATCTTGTACACTGGGGTGAAAAAAAGATTAGACAACTGTGTGATTACTCCTTTGAAGCTGCATTTGGACAACAACTTGAAATACGTGTTCACAGCAGTCTCCTTCAGTGACCATGCCCACTCCAAGTTCAGGAAGTCCTGTTGGGAATAGATTGCATCTAACATGTAGGGCATGTAAATCTCTGCGTGCATACCTCCAAATGACTGTCAAGCCTTCATTACTTGTTCCTTGAGCTAATAAGCCAACATGCTAGACCAGTTACATGGTTTTTCCTCTCTAGCCAGTTGGTCCAGCGCGATCACCCAACTTTGTGGGAAGGTTTCCATGCTTTCTTGGCCATACAGTCGACATGAAAATATGACCAGGTATTGATACGATTTCTGCAGTATCTTCGTCTTGTAGATTTGGTTTGGTGTCAACCTTAATCGAGTTGGCTCCTTTACCTAGTTGTTCGAAATGTCTCTGGAGTTAGCACTATTGTTGGGTACGCTGAATGGAGTCTTCCTGACAGTCACAGGCTCTGACATCTAATACATCTCATCATAATCTCATGCCCAGAAGCTTACAATCTTTGTCCCACTGACACTGCTCAAGTTCATCATCTCAGGATCAGTGTGAGAGACGATCCATTGTATCATGTTCACGCATGGGAACACGAGGTATCTGCATGCAATCTGGTATAAGCCGGACTTGTGAATGTTCACATACACTTGACAGTCTTCGATGTCTTTCTCAAAGGTGCTTGAAAATGCTTCATTGACCTCTTGCCACTTCAACTTGATTGATGTGTCTAGAAACAACTTTGTATCTTCATAGGTCAGTAGACTAGAGGAAACTTGCTCACTTGCTACTCTAGTTGCCTTCCCGTTAGTGTCATGTGATCCCGCTCTCTTGGAATCCATTAATCATGTACTGCTAATAGGTAGATGAACACTAAAATATCTAGAGACAAGAATCATGCATGGCAAGAAATCTATTAGCGGCAAAAAAAAAAAAAAATCGAGAAATGACACAACACATACATAGGGAACTCATAGGCCAGATTGAACAATTTCTTCTGGGAGGCTGGGTGAATACCTGCCAGAACTATGAAAATGGTAGTATGGGCTGTCTAGGAGGCATAACTAGCTACTGGATTTGCACAATACACAATCCAGACTAGCTACTGGTTGTTGGGATTGCACAATGCACAATTCCAGCTAAGAGCCATTGCAGGTTCAGGGACTGCATTACGCAATTTTATGGGCCAAGAGTCATTGTCCCTCATAAATGAAAAAAATAGTCCTGGAGGAAAATGCCTAGAAGAAATGTGCATATCTGGAGAGGGAGACAGAGCCTTCCTTCCCCAGATTGTGCAATGCAATCTCGGTGAAGGCAGAGTCTAGGCCAAGGTTGGCCAGACTTGCCGATGGGAAAATGAAAGCAAATAAGATAGTGAATGCATGGCGACACTAAGTGAAAGCAGAAGTGATTGATAGTGATTGAAAACATGAATGAAATATTCAATAAATAGATCAACATGCATGTGGATGAAGTGAGTCGACGAATTGACGACCGTTCATGTAAAACAGTTTCATGCATGTAACAACAGTGAGATAGCAACAAAAACTAAAATAGTGCTAGGAAAAGCTAGTATATATGTAAACAACAGCAAGCGCTCAAATAAATCAAGCAAACAACACTCACACAAGTGAAAACACAAAAACTGACAGAAATGCTGAAAAAGACAAGTTGAGGCCACTTACCCATGAATAGTTGAGCTGGATGTGTCGAAGAGTCTTGGATGTGCTATGGTATGTTAGAGCTCCAATATCAATGTGAAATAATGATCTTTGATGCATCGAATAAATAAGTTTTGAGCTCATGACACACATGCCACAAATCTAGGAAAAAGTGACACTTGGAGGAAAGTTTCTTAAAAAACTTTGCATGTAACCTCCAGCTGCTAAAAATAGCTCCCTAAATAATGGGATTCCTTTTGCATGTTGCCTTTTTCTATTATGGGAAAACGAAATCCATGCATGCAAGTCAATTTTCCTTGGTCCAGGGTGGAATTGGTCAACCCAACTACTCATGCATGAAGCTGCTCAACTGCTGGAAGGAAATTCACATTTCTGGCTAGGAGTTGGGCTAGTTTCCCAAGAGACTTGCATAATTTATGGGAAGAGAATTTGACTACTACCCAAATTTGCGCAAATTCTTGGTTGAGAAACCTTGCTAGGGAAAATTGCACAATTTTCACTGTGAGTGTTGACTGAGAGAATTGCGCAATCGTGGAGCCCAGTAGGCTGCCAAAAATGATTATGAAATTTATGGAAGGAAGGTTGGGTGCCCTCCAAAAATGCACAATTTCTTGGGGGAGCTTCTTAGCTTGTAGCTAGATTAAGTATAGGTGATCTACTTGTGAGTGGAATGCATCAAGTTGTGATCGACAGGCTATCTTTGTGCAAGAAAAACACTGAAGCTTGTGTACTTGATGAAGCAAGACAAGGTTCTGTGAAAAGTTAGTAGGGAAGCTCCAAAATGAAGCTAAGGCAAAATTTTGGAGGGTGTTTGTAGCCACTACAACACTCGGAGACACATTAGTAGAACTTCAGCTCTCTGAATGGAACTTTTTTGTGAATGGAAAGTCTAACACTTTTAGAAGTATTGTTCAGTTCTCGGCTCATCTTGGTTTAACACTAGCTTGATTGTAATATGTAGCACCTGCCGAGCTCTTGGTCAATTGACACACATTCCAAGCTAAGGCAACACAATTGTTTCAATCGGGGTTGAGGGGTATATTAGTGCACAAGCATTATAGTCGTCAGAGTCTTAGTTTCATCTCTGGTGTTGCTCCACTTCCAGTAGGCCTAGACAATACCCAACTAAAGTCACATAGGAACACATGCAAGACTCTTCTGCCAGGGAGCTTGGCTAGTACCTCGGCAGAGTTACTTGCATCACCTCTCTGCGTAGGAAGCCTTTATCTTCTTTCTCCTTATTCATTTTTAAGTTTGAATTTTTCTTACTTTTCATTTTTTCATTTTCTCATTTTCTCAACTCTGCCGAGCACTTATTTGTTTCAGAGGCAGAAGAGGGATCCCAATTTATTGAGAGCAGAAGAGATTCTTCCAGTAGAGAAGTAGTTTATTATACCTTTTGACGTACCTATTAAGGTTTCCCCCCTCACCTTACTCTACTTGACTCAGCTAACAAGGGTTAACCCATAAAAACAGACTATAGTAGGTGACACTAGTTAGTACACAAGCATTTTGTTTGCACTAAGGTTCACATCAAACAGTATGTATTTTCCTCCCATGTATCATGGACTAAAAGTAATAAGTTATTCATATACATGCAAGATGACAGATAACCAAGTAGTGATAGTTGTACAATCCCTCTTATACTTTAACCAACTTGTTTCAAGAGTCATACATGGTTTCATGCGAAACTAACCTATGAACAAAACAAGCAAACTAACAAACAACAAAACAAAGCAAGAGAAGAAGCGAAAGTGAAATCAAATCTAGTAAGAAAACAAGCAAGAAAACAAACAAATAAAAAAGGCAAGTAAGCAAACAAGCATGCAAGAAAACTGACTAAAAGCAAACACTACTCCTACTCCTAAACTAACAGTGTGTGGGCCTAATCACGTGAAGTGATATTTCTAATGTAGCCACTAGCGCATTGGTTTACCAAGGTTGGTGAAGGCTTGGTCTGCGAGAAATCTAGTTGTGTGAACCAACACGCAAGAAATATATAACAACGAAGACAACCACACTTCATGTTTGAAAGTTCCCACAGGACATAAGTGAGTAAAAGTGCATGGCGAGGATTCTGTGGATTCATCATGGTGTTGTGTGACACTGTGTGCAACGTTGAAGCATAAGCACACTCTTGACTATGACATGCAAGAAAATGAAAGAAACAAACATAACTTGCATCGTGCATGCATGCTTGCAATGTAAGATTCCTCCAATGCATGAGCGATGGGATCATGTAGTTTGAGTGGAGGAAGTATGATCT
This sequence comes from Pinus taeda, assembly GCA_000404065.3. Lineage (NCBI taxonomy): Eukaryota > Viridiplantae > Streptophyta > Pinopsida > Pinales > Pinaceae > Pinus > Pinus taeda. The sequence continues at coordinate 48,278 of APFE030891378.1, forward strand.
GTTTGTGAGATTGATCTTAAATGCATGCAGATGAGTGATGAGGAGCCATGGGTGATTGAATAGTTTCCTAATTGGAAGTGAGACTAACCCCAAGGGAGCGAGGACTTAACGTAACCATCAGCTTTGGCTGAAGTGCCTCGATGGTCTTGGGTGTTTAAAAATCATCATGAGATAGATCATCATAAACCAGTGGCTTCAAAAGATCAACTGTGATAGAGTCATGATCATGATCAAATATGGGAGTAAATGGATCACGATGGCCACGATGAGAAAAATGAATGATTTCATCAGCATCCTCATGATCAGATGAATCAAACAAAGGGGTAGGTGAAAATCGAACAAACTCATCCTCTGTGTTTTTGGAAAAGAAAGATGAAATATCAAGTGGGTTTTCAATGAATAGCTTATCCCCTCCATTGTTGAATGATGGACTAGGTCCGATGAGCCCTGCGAGTGATCAACAATGGGTGCATCCGTGGATGAAGACACACATGCAAAATCATGGATGAAAGGTTCATCAAAGTTGTTAGGAAAGAATGGCGGTGGTTCAGATGGAAGGGAGTCATCCTTCACTGAGTGTTGATGTTGAAGCTCCCACTCATACTCTTCATGACTGATAGCGCATGTTGGTTGTGCAATAACAACCCCATCAAAGGCTTGTTCCTCATTCACAACAAGTGAAGAGTTCGGAATGGAAGAACAAAAAAAACATCATCCGGAGGAACAATTGAGTGTGAAGATGGAGGTTGTGGCACAATACGCATATGGAAACTCGATGGACTCACAACCAAATCTGGAAGAAAATTAAGTGAAGTGATGTTGGGAGGATGTGAAAGGTGAACAAGTGTGTGAGCATGATCCTCAACATCACTTGGCAGTGCTGGAGTTGTTTGATGAGGGGATAGCAGACATTCAATCGTGGCAGTGACCGCGTCCGCATGAGATTGCGTAGCTCCATCAGTGAAGAATTTTGAGCGACGCTTGATTTCAAACATCTTCTTGGTATGAGAAGATTTCTTAAGGAAATACTCGAATCGGTCCCAAAGATAGGAAAATTTCATCTGGCTCCTAAAAGCTTGAAACTGCATTTCACGGAAGTGCTGCCAAAAACCTATAATCGATTCATGTGGAGCCTTCCATTGTTGTAACAATTTTTGGTCAAGATGGTCTGGATCAAAATGATAGAAGGTGTCTTCAACTGCTCAAGTGAGTGCACGCTATCAGCAGGTAAGCTACACAACCATCGAAGTGGAGATTCGTGAATTGTGTATGCAAGCAGCAAACTGGCCTATTCATGAGAACACCCATCTTCCTCATGAAGCATGGGAATAAAGCCATGTAAGTACTCAATCCAGGCCTCTTCGCCTTCACCATCATACGTGCAAGTGGACAAGCGATCGAAAAAGTCCCTCATGATGGTGACATCTTCATGATTCAAAAAGCATCGCAGAGGGAGAAGAGTGCAAGAATCCATGAAATATATGCAAAGATTCAAAACTAGATGGAGGACACAGCTTGTCATTTGGCCCTCCTTCTAGCACCAGAAATTTTGACGGTGCTGGACCCGCCAACATGTTAATGGTATCTCCCATGTAAAAAGTCCCAATTAGACCTCAGACCATTTGGTGCAAGAGTCCCAGCAATGGGTCATATGGTAATGCCTTGACCGCGATTTTGCATAGAGGCAAGTGAGATAAGTATGTTGGTAGCAAGGGTGTGACAACTGTAGTGAGCCAAGGAAGATGCATGAGAGGTTCTAACACATGGGGGTTGAGATGAGTGCACTCCTTGGAAAACTGTAGTAGTACTCAGCTTGGAAGGGAACACACAAGCAAAGATGCATCACCAGCTAGAAAATGAGTTAGCAAGAAATCCAAAGTGATGGTTAGAACAGCAACACATTTCAGAAAGATTCATAGATACTTATATAGAATAGTCCATACATGCATGTCTAAGCAAACCAATACATATATCGTTTAGAGTAAACTAGATAGCATAGAATAAAATACAACATATGCATGAAACATGTTGGATCCTTTTATATAAAGAAGTGTAAGTTCTGGTCATATAATACATCCATGTCCAACCACTAGTTCCAATAGTGGAACATTATATCCACATATGTCTGCTACTCCAAAGAGATTTACTAGCTCTCCACAGTGAAGAAGCCAAAGCATGTTACAATACTGTCCGAGCTCTCTCCAAGATAGTCTTATTGGAATCATGGCTGACCAAAAGCCTTTACAATGAGTTATGAGGGACTATTTATAGCAAAGCGTGGGGTCACCCTAGACATTCCCCTTTGTGACAGTTCAACTACCCTCATGAATTTTCACCTACTTTATGACCGTTACATCAAACTATCACAACTTGACTTACACTTGACATGACTTTAAATTTGAATTCACTTGTACCCATGTGAAACAAAATGGCTTGAGTAAGCCATGGTAGACATCACTCTCACTTAGACAATGATGGAAGTCCAACTCCTCAAAATCTTCATGTTGATCTATAGTAACATACAGATGCAAAGATCAGTAGTTCTTGATCGTGTTAGTGTGCTCCACAGTGATAGTTTTCTGAAACTTGACTCTTACCTCCATAGCATCCGGGTACACTGCTCGATCTCCTCTATCCAACTCGTCTAAAAGCATGTGCATGATTGTCTTCAATGTAGCCGGACCAACAACATATTTTTGCATAATGTCTACATTGATGGGTAAGTTTGGGTTGGTGGCAATGCACATCAACTCATTGAAGTATGAGTCAAGCTCTAGTCAAACTTGTTTCTTTCTCTTTGCCTGGGTGAGATTCCCAATAAATGGGAAGGCATGTGTATGCACCACAACATCCATACTTCTGAATACTCGTGCATGGGAAGCTTGTATGCTAGTGATTAGCTATGGAAGCTCTTCATAGTTCCATATCTAACTCTAGATACATGCCTTCAGCTCAACCACGTTGGCCCTCATCATCTTAGGCAAGTGAAGTGGGTATCCATTGTATTTCATCCTCCATATTTGCATGTCATCAACAACAACATGCAAATTTTTCAAGATACATTCTCTTCTAGCACATCACTGCTGCCATCTATTGAGATGGACAACTACCTTATGCATGGTACCAAACTTGGAGTACAATGCTCACATAACTTTAACAAGGGACAACATTTCATCTCGTATTTCCTTCTTCAGTTATCGGGGGTGAACATTGTGACCAAGTCTCGTCCTTGCTTGGTCGTATGTAGTTCATTTGCAATTCGCTCATTCTCAGCTATCAGAAAGGGAACACTTGAGGTAGTGGCTTTAGAATACACTCTAGTTACATCGGCCAAGGCTACTGGATGTTTGTGAACATCAATCATGATCACTCATTCCTCAACTTGCGCAGGAGATGTATGGTCCTCCAAAGTTGATACTATGCAAGACTGCACAACTCTATGTTGAGATTCGTCGAATGAGATGTTGCACATCTCTTTTTTTGGCTAATCACTAAGGATTGCAATGCCTTCTTTGTCATTCAAGACTTGCTCATCTTCTGGATCCATTGAAGTGGGTGAGTCAACCTCTTTCTGGTGAGGCATGAGGTCAGTTTTCTGTTCCAACTCTCGTTGCCCCATGTCTCCACCCAACTATTGAAGTGTTTGCTCTATCTCATGAGCGAAGTCTTGTTCCTATGATGGTTCACCTTGTTCACCTGATGTTAGTTGTTCTGATGAATAAACTACTTGTACGAGTGCTATTTCGTCTATTTGCACATGTCATGCCCCATGCTGTATTTGCTGTTGTTGCACTTCCCTCTCCTGTTTGCGCATTTCTTGTTCTTTTTAGAGTTTCTCGCTCAATGCATACAACATCTTCTCTGCTTCTTCCATTCTTCTCTTATCCCTCTATCTTTTCACAATTCACATGTCACATTGGTGCCTCTTTGCCTCTATAGCCATAGATTATTTCTCTACAAATGGATCTGCTTGGAACTTGCAGCTTTCCTCCTCCTCCATGTGATCGAAAACCTTCCTCTTACCTTTGTCACACATTGGTATGTTTGCCTCTGCTGCCACTACTGCTACTACTGCTACTGGTGCTCTCCATGATGTTGCTTCATGTTGCTTCACTAACAACTCCACAGCGAAGCCGACTGGTTCATTGGGTCTAGAGAAACTATAGCAATATCTCCATGGATCCACCACGTCCCAATGACATGCCTCGTGGATCCAGTTGAACTGGACTCTCATGCATTGATCCCTTACAATACAATGTGGGTCATACGATTGTAGCTTCAAAGGTCGAATGGGTACTTCTTCATCAGTTCTACTTTGACATTCACTTTCTTGATAATCTGAATCTCATATAACCCAATCCAAAATGGAAGAGCGGGCCACGGTGCCTTATTCTTTCAGTGTATTATAGCTATCAATCCTATCAAGATGTGATATGCTACTTCCTGCATGACAAGTATGTCTAAGGAAAACTTTAGTAGAACATGCGAAGGCTTCTCCTCACTAAAAATTCAAATGAAGGTGTCAGATGGTGTGCCATACCATTCAGTAATGGCCAACATTGCCTCCATTGCTTCCTTCGAAATGCGGGGTGGATCCTATTCGAATATCATCTTGTACAGTCGGGTGAAAAAATGATAGGAAAACCCTGTCATTACTCCTTCAAGGCTACATTCAGACAACAACTTGAAATACGTGTTCACAGCAGTCTCCGTCGGTGACCATGCTCACTCCAAGCTCGAGAACTCCTATTGGGCACAATTGCATCTAAGATGTAGGAGGACATGTAAATCTATGCATGCATACCTCTAGGTGACTATTGACTCTTTGTTACTTGTTCCTTCAACTGATGAGCCAATGTGTCGTACCAGTTGCACGGTTTTCCCTCTCTATCCAGTTGGTCCAGTGCAATCACCCAACTTTGTGGGAAGGTTTTCGTGCTTTCTTGGACATACAGTCGACATGCAAGTATGACCAAGTATTGATATTCCTTTCGTAGCATCTTCATCTTGTAGATCTTGTTGGGTGTCAACCTGAATTGAGCCGGCTCTTTTACCCAGTTCTTCAGAATGTCTTTGGAGTTAGCGTTGTTGTTGGGTAATTGATTGGAGTCTTCATGACAGTCACAGGCTCTGACATTTGATACATGTCATCATAATATCATGCCCAAAAGGTTGCAATATTCGTCCCACTGACATTACTCTAGGTCATTGTCTCAGGATAAGTGTGAGAGATGATCTAGTGTATCATGTCCGCGCATGGGAACACCGAGTATCTGCATGCAATCTGGTACAAGCCGAACTTGTGAATATTCACATACACCTGACAAACTTTGAGGTCTTCCTCAAAAGTGCCCACAAAAGCTTCATTGACCTCTTTCTACTTCAACTTGATGTCCTTTTCTAGAAATAGCTTTGTATCTTCATAGATAGGTAGACCAGAGGACACTTACTCAACTACTGCTCCAGTTGCCTTCCCATTAGTGTCCATTGATCCAGCTCTCTTGGAAGCCATTTATCATGTACTTCTAAGAGGCATATGAACACCTGAAAGATCTGGAGACAAGTAACATGTATTGCAAGAAATTTTTTAGCAAAAACCAAAGAAAATTCGGGGAACGACACAACACATACCTAGGGAATTGATAGGAAATATTGCACAAATTTCTTCTGGGAGGTTCGGTGACTCGCTGTCAAAAATGTGCAAAAGGTAGCTTGGGCTATCTGGGAGGCAAGACTAGCTTCTGGATTTGCACAATGCACAATCCAGACTGGCTACTGGATGTTGGGATTACAAAATGCACAATTCCATCTAGGAGTGACTACAGGCTGAGGGACTGCATTGTGGAATTTTCTGGGCCAACAGTCACTATTCCTTAGAAATGCGCAAAATAGCCCTAGAGGATAGTTCTGGGAAGAAATATGAATTTCTAGAGAGGAAGACAGAGCCTTCCTTCCCAGATTGCACAATGTTCGGTGAAGGCAGAGTCTGGGCCAAGGTTGGCTAGACTTGCCGACGGACAACTGAAAGAAAATAAGACAGTGAATGCATGGCGACACTAAGTGAAAGCAAAAGTGATTGACAGTGCATGAAAACATGAATGAGATATTCAGTAAACATATCAACATCCGTGTGGATGAAGTGAGTCACTGAATTGACGACTGTTTAGGTAAAATAGTTTCATGCATGCGACAACAGTGATATAGCAACAAAAACTGAAATAGTGCTAGGACAATCTAGTATACATGTAAAGGAAAACAAGTGCTCAAATAAATCAATCAAACAATATTCACACAAGTGTAAAAACAAAAAGTGATAGAAATGTTGAAAAAGGCAAGTTGAGTCCACTTAGCTGTGAATAGATGAGTCGGATCTGTCGAAGAGTCCTAAATGTGTTGTGGGATGTTAGAGCTCCAATATCAATGTGAAAGAATAAGCTATGATGTGTCGAATAAATAAGTTTTGAGCTCATGACGCATATGCCACAAATCTAGGAAAAGGAGACACTTGGAGGAAAGTTTGCATGTAACCTCCAGTTACTAAAAATAGCTCCCTAAATCATGGGATGCCTTTTACATGTTTCCTTTTCCTATTCTAGGAAAAAGAAAGCCATGCATGCAAGTCAAGTTTCCTTGTTCCTGGGTGGAACTGGTCAACGCAATTGCTCATGCATGAAGCTGCTCAATTGCTGGAAGGAAATGTGCATTTCTGGGTGGGTGATGGGCTAGTTTCCCAAGATATTTCCACAAATTCTGGCCAGAGTAGCTAACTGCTGCTCAGATTTGCACAAATTCTTGGCTGAGCAGCCCTACTGGGGAAAATTGAGCAATTTCACTATGAGTGTTGACTGGCAGAATTGTGCAATCCATGAAATATATGCAAAGATTCAAAACTAGATGCAGGACACAACTTGTCATTTGGCCCTCCTTCTAGAACTAGAAATGTTGATGGTGCTGGACCCACCAACATGTTAACGAGATCTCCCATGTAAAAAGTCCCAATTAGACCTCATACCGTTTGGTGCAAGAGTCCCAGCAATGGGTCATATGGTAATGCCTTAACCGCGATTTCGCATAGAGGCAAGTGAGATAAGTATGTTGGTAGCAAGGGTGTGACAACTGTAGTGAGCCAAGGAAGATGCATGAGAGGTTCTAACACGTGGGGGTTGAGATGAGTGCACCCCTTGGAAAAATGTAATAGTACTCAAGCAAAGATGCATCACCAGCTAGAAAGTGAGTTAGCAAGCAATCCAAAGTGATGGTTAGAACAACAACACATTTCAGAAAGATTCATAGATACTTATATAGAATAGTCCATACATGCATGTGTAAGCAAACCAATACATATATAATTTAGAGTAAACTAGATAGCATAGAATAAAATACAACATATGCATGAAACATGTTGGATCCTTTTATATAAAGAAGTTTAAGTTCTGGTCATACAATACATCCATGTCCAACCACTAGTTCCAATAGTGGAACATTATATCCACATATGTCTGCTACTCCAAAGAGATTTACTAGCTCTGCACAGTGAAGAAGCCAAAGCACATTACAATACTGTCCGAGCTCTCTCCAAGATAGTCTTATTGGAATCATGGCTGACCAAAAGCCTTTACAATGAGTTATGAGGGACTATCTATAGCAAAGCGTGGGGTCACCCTTGACATTCCCCTTTGTGATAGTTCAACTACCCTCATGAATTTTCACCTACTTTATGACCGTTACATCAAACTATCACAACTTGACTTACACTTGACATGACTTTAAATTACAATGCACTTGTACCCATGTGAAACAAAATGGCTTGAGTAAGCCATGTTAGACATCACTCTCACTTAGACAATGATGGAAGTCCAACTCCTCAAAATCTTCATGTTGATTGATAGTAACATATAGATGCGAAGATTGGTAGTCCTTGATCGTGTTAGTGTGCTCCACGGTGATAGTTTTTTGAAACTTGACTCTTACCTCCATAGCATCTGAGTACACTGCTCGAGCTCCTCTGTCCAACTCGTCTAAAAGCATGTACATGATTGTCTTCAATGTAGCCAGACCAACAACATATTTTTGCATGATGTCTACATTGAAGGGTAAGTTTGGGTTGGTGGAAATGCACATCAACTCATTGAAGTATGAGTCAAGCTCTAGGCAAACTTGTTTCTTTGTCTTTGCCTGGGTGAGATTCCCAATATATGGGAACGCGTGTGTACTCACCACAACATCCATACTTGTGAATACTCGTGCATGGGAAGCTTGTAAGCTAGTGATTAACTATGGAAGCTCCTCATAGTTCCATATCTAACTCTGGGTACGTGCCTTCAGCTCAACCGCGTTGGCCCTCATCATCTTAGGCAAGTGAATTGGGTATCCATTGTATTTCATCCTCCATATTTGCATGTCATCAACAACAACATGCAAATTTTTCAAGATACATTCTCTTCTAGCACATCACTGCTGCCATCTATTGAGATGGACAACTACCTTATGCATGGAACCAAACTTGCAGTACAATGCTCACATAACTATAACAAGGGACAACATCATCTAGTATTTCCTTCTTCAGTTAGTTGGGGCGAACATTGTGACCAAGACTCGTCCTTGCTTGGTCGTATGTAGTTCCTTTTGCAATTCGCTCATTCTCAGCTATCAGAAAGGGAACACTTGAGGTAGTGGCTTCAGAATACACTCTAGTTACATTGGCCAAGGCTACTAGATGTTTGTGAACATCAGTCATGATCACTCATTCCTCAACTTGCGCAGGAGATGTATGGTCCTCCAGAGTTGATACTCTGCAAGACTGCACAACTCTAGGTTGAGATTCGTCGAATGAGATGTTGCACATCTCTCCTTTTGGTGGATCACTAAGGATTGCAATGCCTTCTTGGTCATTCAAGACTTGCTCATCTTCTGGATCCATTGAAGTGGGTGAGTCAACCTCTTTCTGGTGAGGCATGAGGTCAGTTTTCTATTCCAACTCTCATTGCCCCATGTCTCCATCCAACTATTGAAGTGTTTGCTCTATCTCATGAGCGAAGTCTTGTTCCTGCGATGGTTCACCTTGTTCACCTGATGTTAGTTGTTATGATGAATCAACTACTTGTACGAGTGCTATTTCGTCTATTTGCACATGTCACGCCCCATGTTGTATCTACTACTGTTGCACTTCCCTCTCCTGTTTGCGCATTTCTTGTTCTTTTCAAAGTTTCTCCCTCAATGTATACAACATCTTCTCTGCTTCCTCCATTCTTCTCTTATCCCTCTACCTTTGCACGATTCACATGTCACATTGGTGCCTCTTTACCTCTATAGCCATAGATTATTTCTCTACAAATGGATCTGCTTGGAACTTGCAGCTTTCTTCCTCCTCCATGCGATCAAAAACCTTCCTCTTACCTTTGTCACACATTGGTATGTTTTCCTCTACTACCACTACTGCTACTACTACTACTGGTGCTCTCCATGATGTTGCTTCATGTTGCTTCACTAACAACTCCACAGCGAAGCCGACTGGTTCATTGGGTCTAGAGAAACTATAGCAATATCTCCATGGATCCACCTCGTCCCAATCACATGCCCCGTGGATTCAGTTGAAATGGAATCTCATGCAATGATCCCTTACAATACAATGTGGGTCATACGATTGTAGCTTCAGAGGTTGAATGGGTACTTCTTCATGAGCTCTACTTTGACATTCACTTTCTTGATAATCTGAATCTCATATAACCCAATCCACAATGGAAGAGCGGGCCAAGGTGCCTTCTTCTTTCAGTGTATTATAGCTATCAATCCTATCAAAATGTGATATGCTACTTCCTGCATGACAAGTATGTCTAAGGCAAACTTTAGTAGAACATGCGAAGGCTTCTCCTCACTAAAAATTTGAATGAAGGTGTCGGATGGTGTGCCATACCATTCAGTAATGGCCAACATTGCCTCCATTGCTTCCTTCGAAATGCGGGGTGGATCCTATTTGAATATCATCTTGTACAGTCGGGTGAAAAAATGATTGGAAAACCGTGTGACTACTCCTTCGAGGCTACATTCAGACAACAACTTGAAATACGTGTTCATAGCAGTCTCCGCCGGTGACCATGCTCACTCCAAGCTCGAGAACTCCTATTGGGTACAAATTGCATCTAAGATGTAGGAGGACATGTAAATCTATGCATGCATACCTCTAGGTGACTGTTGAGTCTTTGTTACTTGTTCGTTCAACTGATGAGCCAACGTGTCGTACCAGTTACATGGTTTTCCCTCTCTAGCCAGTTCGTCCAGTGCAATCACCCAACTTTGTGGGAAGGTTTCCATGCTTTCTTGGACATACAGTCGACATGCAAGTATGACCAAGTATTGATATGCCTTTCGTAGCATCTTCGTCTTGTAGATCTTGTTGGGTGTCAACCTGAATCGAGCCGACTCTTTTACCCAGTTCTTCAGAATGTCTTTGGATTTAGCGTTGTTTTTGGGTAAGTTGAATGGAGTCTTCATGACAGTTACAGGCTCTGAAATTTGATACATATCATCATAATATCATGCCCAAAAGGTTGCAATATTCGTCCCACTGACATTACTCTAGGTCATTGTCTCAGGATCAGTGCGAGAGATGATCTAGTGTATCATGTGCGCGCATGGGAATGCCGAGTATCTGTATGCAATCTGGTACAAGCCGAACTTGTGAATATTCACATACACCTGACAAACTTTGAGGTCTTCCTCAAAAGTGCCCACAAAAGCTTCATTAACCTCTTTCTACTTCAACTTGATGTCCTTTTCTAGAAATAGCTTTGTATCTTCATAGATAGGTAGACCAGAGGACACTTACTCAACTACTGCTCCAATTGTCTTCCCATTAGTGTCCTTTGATCCAGCTCTCTTGGAAGCCATTGATCATGTACTTCTAAGAGGCATATGAACACCTGAAAGATCTGGAGACAAGTAACATGTATTGCAAGAAATTTTTCAGCAAAAACCAAAGCAAATTCGGGGAACGACACAACACATACCTAGGGAATTGATAGGCAATATTGCACAAATTTCTTCTGGGAGGTTCGATGACTCGCTGTCAAAAATGTGCAAAAGGTAGTTTGGGCTATCTGGGAGGCAAGACTAGCTTCTGGATTTGCACAATGCACAATCCAGACTGGCTACTGGATGGTTGGATTGTGAAATGCACAATTCCATCTAGGAGTGACTACAAGCTTAGGGACTGCATTGTGGAATTTTCTGGGCCAACAGTCACTGTTCCTTAGAAATGCGCAAAATAGGCCTAGAGGATAGTTCTGGGAAGAAATATGCATTTCTAGAGAGGAAGGCAAAGCCTTCCTTCCCAGATTGCGCAAAATTCGCTGAAGGCAGAGTCTGGGCCAAGGTTGGCCAGACTTGCCGACGGGCAACTGAAAGAAAATAAGACAGTGAATGCATGGCGACACTAAGTGAACGAAAAAGTGATTGACAATGCATGCAAACATGAATGAGATATTCAATAAACATATCAACATCCGTGTGGATGAAGCGAGTCACTGAATTGACGACTATTCATGTAAAATAGTTTCATGCATGCGACAACAATGATATAGCAACAAAAACTGAAATAGTGCTAGGAAAATCTAGTATACATGTAAAGGAAAACAAGTGCTCAAATAAATCAATCAAACAACATTCACACAAGTGTAAAAACAAAAAGTGATAGAAATGTTGAAAAAGACAAGTTGAGGCCACTTAGCTGTGAGTAAATGAGTCGGATGTGTCGAAGAGTCCTGAATGTGTTGTGGGATGTCAGAGCTCCAATATCAATGTGAAAGAATAAGCTATGATGTGTCGAATAAATAAGTTTTGAGCTCATGACGCATATGCCACAAATCTAGGAAAAGGAGACACTTGGAGGAAAGTTTGCACGTAACCTCCAGTTACTAAAAATATCTCCCTAAATAATGGGATGCCTTTTACATGTTTCCTTTTCCTATTCTAGGAAAACGAAAGCCATGCATGCAAGTCAAGTTTCCTTGTTCCTGGGTGGAACTAGTCAACCCAATTGCTCATGCATGAAGTTGCTCAATTGCTGGAAGGAAATGTGCATTTATGGTTGGGAGATGGGCTAGTTGCCCAAGAGATTTCCACAAATTCTGGCCAGAGTAGCTAACTGCTGCTCAGATTTGCAAAAATTCTTGGATGAGCAGCCCTACTAGGGAAAATTGAGCAATTTCACTATGAGTGTTGACTGGCAGAATTCTGCAATCCTGGAGCCTAGCAGGCTACTAGACAAGGTTGTGCAATTTCTGGAGGGAAGGTTGGTTGCCCTCCAAAAATGCACAATTTCTTGGGGGATATGCTCAGCCTATAGTTATACCAAGTCCAAGTGATTAGCCTATGAGGGGAATGCATCAAGATGTGATCAACAAGATGTCTTTGTGCAAGAAAAAGACTAAAGCTTGTGTACTTGACGAAGCAAGACAAGGTGTTGTGAAAAGTTGGTAGGGAGGCTCCAAAATGAAGCTAAGGAAAAATTTTGGTGGGTGGTTGTAGCCACTATGACAAATCAAACTCCTACCTTCACCTACAAATATAACTCTAGAGTCTCTTTCCCCATGCATATCATTTTTACTATTATTTTTTTTTAATGAAAATAAAAAGAAAAAGACTCCTATATACACTTCCCCGAAAATGGTGCCAAAATGTTTGGTACTTTAATTGATGTTAAATTACTTACATAAATTATCAACCAGGGCCAGTAAACTGATGAAAAGTATGTGCACTATGTGTGGTAGAAGTCTTTGTCACTCACACAATTTCTAATTTGATTTGAGGTATCAAAATGCACATTTTTCTCTATAGCTATGTAAGTAAATAAAACACTCATAAACATAGAATCAATTATATTTCTCTTGCTTAAAAGAAATATCACACTTCTTGAAATAAAATTCACACTTCCTTCACACTTAAAAATAAAATCTCACTATAAATAAATCTACTTTAATAGAAAGAAATATTAACTCTGCAAATGAAAATCCTATCTATCTCACTGCAATGTAAAGATATGCTTCTAATATATGTTAACATATATTGTTGCATCTTGCACAAGATATCTTGCTTCACTCAACAATAAAATGATTAGATGAACTATTGCAAAACAATATGAAATTTATATTGAAAAATCAAAACTTGAGAGATTAAATGAACTAACAAAAATCCTACAGGAAACACAAAATAAAATACTAATTGCAAACAAAAGAAAACTTTATTGTCTTGAGGGGGGCCTCCTACGAGAAGAAGGTATCACTATAATGCCTTCACAAAATGATTAATCATGCATCAAGATCACACAACAAAATAAATACAACGAAAATAGAGTTTGTATTAAAACAAAGTATTTAAAACATAAAATTCCAAGTATGCATTCGCTATGCCAAGAGGAATACTTACAAAACACCTCACATTAAAAGTTTCAGAGTATTATTCCTGATTATTAATCGACATTAGATATAATTAAATTTTAAAGATAAGGTATTGTGATCTTATCATGATTTTCTATCAACGCAGCAAATCATGAGGTTAAAAATTCGCATCTCGCTCACCTCGTTCGCCTTCTACAGTGGTTTCCTTTCACTTTGACCAACCTTCTAGGGTGTGTTTTTTATCGATCTAGGCTATGAAAGTAGGAACAAATCGTTGTATTAACTAATTTCCATCTGCCCATATGCCCTGTTCTTTGGTTGAAGCTTCGTAACCCATCTTTACTTAGACGTAGTTGCAGAAACATACATCAGCTCCAAAATCGTTGTAATTCACTAGCTCAGGTAAATATTGAGATAAAAAATAAATATAAAAATGTATATATTTATGAAATATAAGATGGTTATGTACATGCTATGCTATCAACCTTCTAAAATTATATCCAAATTGGAGTTATGAAGGTAAAAAATGGAGGAATGGATCGAAAAAAGAGTTGTAAAGAAGAAGAAATTTTGGGTTTCAATAATACAACTGGAGGAGACAAAAACCAAAGAGGAAGTACTTACTAGTAAGCTAGGAGAATAGGAGAGAAACTATCAAAACCTTGAGTTTGAAATTATAGCTTTTAGATCAAATCGAAAGAAAAAAAACTTAGTCAAATCTGAATCTATATTTTGTGAAGGGATCAAAAGTTATAAATGATATGCTCAATGTGCAAAGATATATAAAAATAAAAAATAACCTAGGATATGAGACTTATCAGAAAAATATAAGATGTTAGACATGCAGCAGTTATGCAGATGCATTAGAGGGAAAAGGAAACCCAGTAAATGCTACAGTCAACATCAAGATAATAAAAATAGTATGGACATAGTGAAACCAACATAAAATCTTCAAGGAAGTACTAAAGATCATGAATAAAATCCGCAAAGGCACATCATAACAAATCCTTCTTGGTTGAATTACACTGTATGGTATCCAAATCTATTTTATGGCTATTGCTTCTCATCTCATAATTTTGGGAATAAATCCATCAACTATAGAACAAAGCTATTTTCTAGAAGAGAAGCTACTAGATGATGACCTATGCAGAACTATAAGGGCTCGTATGTTAGTAATAAGAATTCCTTCTCTCCTCTCATGGATGAAATTAAGTGTTTTAAATGTAATAATTTTAGCCTTAATGAAAGTAACTGCAGATCAATATTTATCAATCCTCCTAGGAGTCATACTCATGAGAGATCGGTTTAGTAAAGAGTTATATAGAAATGGAAGAAAAAATTAGACAGAACTAAAAAAAGTGGATTAGCCTTGTCAGCTCATGATCAATATGTGGAATGGCTTGTTGACAATGGGTGCTCAAAGCACATGACAAGTGAACAAAACAAGTTTTTGTTTATGAAAGAAATCAAGAAGTAAGTGTTAGTTTTTGGAATCATGCTATAACCGTAATCAAAGGTGAAGGTATTGTAAGTCTGGATGAGAAAACAAAAGCTCAAAAAGTGTTGTACATGGATGGATTGAAGCACAATCTCCTAAGTGTAAGTCAAATTTGTGAAAATGGTTATGATGTAACTTTCATATCTAATTATTGTGAAATCAGAAGTGATAGATTAAGAAAATTGGTAGGCAAGGAAATACAAAATAACAAAAATGTATATATATTTGATGATTCCAAAGTTGAATGTTATATGAGAAATGAAGAATAATCATAGTTGTGGCATAGAAGAATGAGTCATGTAAAAATTGACAACATATCCAAGATCAACAAAATTGACGTAGTCAGAGGGTTACCAAGATTAACAAAACTAGATAACATCATATGCAGATTGTGCTAGCTTGGAAAACAAGCTAGGGTCTACTTAAACACTAAATAATACTCAACTTTGAGACCTATAGAGCTAGTGCATACTCATATATGTTGGTATACAAGAAAAATGGGTCCAAGATGAGAAAAGTACTTAATCCTATTCATTCATGACTTCACAAGAGCCACTTGGAACATGATAATGAGAGAAAATCCATAAGCTTCAGCAAATTAAAAAATTTTAAAACACAAGTGGAAAATGAGAAGGATTTGAAGATTAAGTGCCTAAGGTTTGATGGAGGAGGAGAATATTTGTCCACAAAGTTTGAAGAATTTTGTTCAAAGCATGGTATTAAAAGACAATATTTAGTTTCAAGAACACCTTAGCAAAATGGTGTGGTGGAGAGAAAGAACAAGTTAATTGAGGAAAGTGCAAGAAATGATGGATGAAGGCAATGTTGCACATACTTTATGGGAGAAGAAGCTCATGCGATAGTCTAATTTTCCAACACAATTCTACTTAGGCCAAATAAATACAAGACACCTTACAATGAAAAGGGAGGCCTACATCAATAAAACATCTTAAGGTGTTTGGCAGAAAATTTTATATAATGAGGACTAATGAAAAGCTAGAAAAAATTTAATTCATGAAGGAATGAAGGAACCTCTCTTGGTTACTCATTCAAAAGAAAGTGATAGAAGTGTTATAACAAAAGGACCATGAAAATAGTGGAGTGCATTGATGTCATAGTGGGCCATATCTTTCCAAAATTAGAAAAACCTAAAGAACTAATGGAGGCCCATTACAATTTCATAGAGTATGAGGATCAAGAGTTGTCAGATGAGGAGGAGGAAGAAGAAGAAAATACTCCTTTAGCAAGAAAGGTTCCCACCACTAAAATTAAAAATCAGCATCGTAAGATGTTGGAAATAATACTGAGAGGGGGGGGGGGTGAATCAGTATTATTTAATTCTTTTCAATATGCCTTCCTTAATTTATTGATCATTAACTTGTATATAATAATGAGCATGAAACAAGAAAAAATAGATAGTCACACCAAAAGAACACCAGATATAAGGTGGAAACCCAATGTGGGTGAAAACCACCTGCTACAATATGTCTCTATCTTCTTTCAATTAGAAATTTCTTTTACAATGATTTTGTATTGGTGCAGTCCTTTACTAGTACGCAGGCTACAAACTGCAGAGAGCTACAACTCTCTCTCGTTTTCTAGTCTCTCCTGGAAGGGAGCTACAACCGCACTTTTACTCTTTTACTTCTTTAAGGACCACGTTTCATAAATTTTCAAACTGGATCCAAGAAGATCAAATCATCAAGTACATGCAAATCACCCAAACTCCTTATACAATCAACCAAGAGTCACCCAATTTCTCAGAATGTTGTAAACAGAAAGATAGTACCAGAAATATAAACCCAGAACTCTGTAGCAATAGATAAAAGATAATCAATAACTATTTTAATACAGATCCGCAGTTTTTCCTTATCTAGACTGTGTGACTCCGCATCCAGCCTTATGTTATCCTGCGTATCCATGCAAAGAGCCTTCTGCGATACTGCGTATCTCCGCACTTCGCCTTCTATCTTACTGCATACTTCTACTGTGCCAGCGCACCTTCTACTTCTATCGCGCCGCGTACTTCTATGTATCTCCACAACTTCTCCTTGTATCGCGCTGCGTACCTCTGACCTTGCTCCGCATAGCTTCTTCTGCTTCGTTGCGTGCCTCCGTAGTGTACCCTCTATTGCACCGCGTACTTTTACTGTATCACCGCACTGCGCCTTCGATCGTGTTGCGAGCCCCCGCATTGTTCCTTTCTTTAGACCGCGTACCACCGCACTGCACCTTTCACTAAACTACGAGCCTCCACATCTGCACTATGAATTACCTGCGAACCTTTGATTTGAACCGAACTAACAGTCCTCCCATGTACCACTGGCAGTCATATGCACAGATCTGATCATGCACTCGAGAGATCACGACTTCATAGATTCACCTTCAAATTTACTTTGATTTAGATCAAGCATTTTACATTGACAACCCAATATTTCAGATCTTAAGATATTCAATTGAAAAGATGCCTTAGCCAAGTGATCTCCTTCCCTATTTATAGTCAAACCCTTATTTACACCATGGGACAAAACCATCAATAACTAATAGAAGGGATCCAAACCGGGGCTAAAATAGATCCTATACCACAGGCCAAAACCATAGCATCAGAAATGGTGGGCTAAATACCACGGGCCAAACATAAGAAACCCCGACGTGAGCGCGCTTCTCTACCTTGAAGTGAGTGAACTGGGGTTCCGCACCTTCTGAACGGGTAACCTGCGGGTATGACTGCACCTCTTGGATGGCGAACCTGCGGGTCCGCACCTTTTGAACCATTCACCTGCGAGCCTCTTAATTTCCATCATTTTGAGAGCCTGAATAGACCATTGCCACTTGAGTGAGTTGCCATCAACTACAACACCTGAATCATAGAGCCATACCAGAATCATAATGCCAACAATCTCCCCCTTTGGACTTGATGGAAACCTCAAGATCCTCAACGTCATTCTCCCCCTTTGACATCAAGGGCAAAGGGTTATGCTCCCCCTAAGAACATGCTCCCCCTGATTATAAACCAGATCTACAAAGACCATAAATGACCAAGAGACATATTGCAGCAATATTTAGACCAGCATCCATGATCTCCTTCTGTACTTCCTCCATAATGCCAACAATGCATTATATGCTCCCCCTGAACCTGTGCCATTCGATCTTTGACCAATCCGCAAACCAACACATGTACGCATATACCCAGATGAACCTTGCGTACAACCAACACTCAGAAGAGATTCAA
>APFE030891386.1:0-12587 GCA_000404065.3 Pinus taeda
GGTGTTCTGTTTTGCCATTACAGGTTGCAGGTTACAGGTCTGAGGAGAAATTTTTTTTTGAAGCCAGATCTAGGCCCTGGAGAGTAAGATCTGGCCTCAGGATCAGTGCTTGCAGGTTTTTGCTGAAGAAATTCGAGATTCTCCAAGCTATCTGTTTGTTGGGGTTTCATTTAAAATTGTTTTCCAAAAATATCAACCAGCAATCTTGCATTCCAAGGGTTTTAAAATCATTCATTTTCAGATTTAAATTTTTTTTATGAGGGTTTCAACAAATCTGAAGGAGAGCGAGTTAAAAATTTTGTCAAGATTTCTGGAAAATATTTAGAGCTCCTCTCACTCTGCTGCAAATCAAATCCCTGTCTCCTCACAGCTCCAATTTCCGCATTCTCTTCAGCATATCTACTAACATGTTATATTCTTCCACGCTATCTCCAGCACTGCAAAGCCAAACAATATATATATAATAATATATATATTTAAAAATTAAAAAATTAAAAAATATTTTGAAAAAAGCTTAATAAAAAAAAATTGAAAATTCATTTTTTATGGTCCATGTTTCTATAGCTAAACGCACTTAAAATGTTTATTTACAAGTTGGCTATATGAAACTGGTAGTTGGTCAGCATTTAAATTTTATGGTCATTTAAAGCATTTAATTTTTCTTGAAGTTTAATTGCTGGATCATTTAAAGGGGTTGTGCATTTGTTGAAAATCTTACATCGCTTGGGTTATTTGATGATAAATGATTGTTCTGCATGGTTTATATTTTTGCAATATTCAATAAATAATCATTTAATCATTAGCTCCTTAAGGCACTGGTCTATTAACTTAATAAAATCAAATAAGTGCTTGTTTCCCCTTATGTCTCCCAACCCAACTGGTCCACAGTTGGTCATCCATTGTCCCATAGGGTCTACCCCCCTTAGCCGCAGGAGACAGGCTTAAACGGAGAGATCGGGGATGAGGGTGACAGCCCCCAGTCTGGGCGTTGTCGTGACAATCCGTGCGACAACAGAGCCCTTCCATCACCTCGCTATCAAAATCAAAGTCGTATTTGTATGAAAATGAGGGGTTGAGGAAGAGTGTTGTTGCATGAATGGGTTGATGAAGCATCCCTGTCCACAAAGTATCAATCGCATCCCATAACATCATTTCTCTATTAAGCCCAGCGGAAACCTTGTCTGCATAATAAGCACGAATGGTCTTCTTGGCCCTATCCATGGCCTCATACAAATAAGCCATTTTCGGCTTCTCCCCATCTACAAATCTAAAAACCTTTACTATAGGTTCAATAACTAAGCACACTTCTTTTACTTCTTGCCAAAATGTGTCACTGTACACCATTTTTGCAATGGTTCTCCCATCCTGCCTCTTGTTGTATCTACAATCACACCACTCATCAGAAACAAACATTTGCTTCAAGTCAAACTGACATCGAAGAAAAGACTGAAGAGTAATAAAGTTGGTGGCAAAACGTGTGATTGCAGGACGCCGCAACTCCCTGTTTCTAGTGCATCTCTTCATGAGGCTAAGAACAAAAGCATAGTTATATATAAACTTGGGGATGCTCCTAGCATATCAATCACCTCTTTGATGAAGGAGAGTTTCCCCATATCCTCAAGCAACGAATCAATACAATGTGTTGCACATGGAGTCCAGAACAATGTGTGGTGTCTTTCCATAAGCATCTTGTCGGCAACCACATAATTAGTTGCATTGTCTATTATGACTTGCACCACATTCTGCACACCAATCTCCCGTACAAACCCATCTAGCAACTCACTTATCAATGTTGCATCTTTTATATTTGCTTATGCATCCACTAATGTAATAAACATGGAAGCTTTAGGACAATGTACAAAGAAATTTAGAAGGGTCCTACCCTTCCTATTTGTCCAACCATCAGACACTATTATGCATCCAGACACCTCCCATGTTTGCTTCAACTCCGCCAATCTAGAGTTGATGTCCTACTTTTCTGCTTGAATGATTGATCCCCACAACTCCTCATATGTAGAACTTTTGTACCCTGGGCCCACAATAGCAATAGCATCACACATTCGCTGCCAAAATGGATTATTTTTGGTGATGCTGAGAGGTAAGTCACGCTAGCAAAGACACCTCCACATAACTCACTCTACTTCTTGTTTCTCCCTTTTTTTAACAACTAATTTTATGGAAGGTTGTGCTCCATGTCTGGTTTGTGGAACAAAAAAGTATGACCTCCCACTCCCAGTAACATTAGTAGGTGACGTTGTGGAGCCCCTCCCACTACCCTCAACCTCAAACTCGAAAGATCTACCTGCACGTTCAGCCTTGTTTCTTTTTGCCTCTTCTTTCTTTCTATCTTTTTCATCAATTGCTCTAAGATCCTTTTGCATGAGCTCCGCACTAGAAACCATACAAAGCCCAACATCATGTCCAGGGAATCTAGTTAGATGGTATTCAATCTCGTAACCCCTCCTGTCATCTTCGTCCCACACAATTTGCATGATGGATATGTCTGATTTGTCCCACCATCAAGTTCCCCATACTCCCAAAATGGATCCAAGGGCTTTGGTATATTTGTAGTGGATTAATGGACAGCATCAAAATTCAAACCTAGGGCATCAAAGAACAAAAAATTGGCATTAAACCCTCGTACACAAAAAATAACAGCCACCTCATTTTAAATAATATTTTTTTTACTACATTATTCGCAATGAAAAAGGACAATAAGAAGGTGCATAAGAAAGTTTTAAAAAATGATGCTTGTGGTCCAAATATGGAGAAAACCCTTGCATTGGCTCATGGGAATGCAAATCATAGCAAATGGACACAAAAAAAAAAAAAAAGAAAAATGTTGGTAAGCAAAAAGGCAAACAAGCATAACCCTAAATCTATGAAAAGAAATCATTAACATAAGGGTTTTTAAGAACATACCTGTTAATGGAAGAAATGAAATTTGTCTCATTGATCCTAAATTTTGATCCACCAAAAATTTTTGGTTCGTGGTGATAATGGTTGTTTGATGTTCAATCCCTCATTGAAAACCACCACAAAGCTCTTCCCCTTCCTTCTCCAAAACCTACAAAGTAAAATGAGCAAACAAAACTCAAAAAATCAATTTTGTAGCCGCAGCCTAGCTTGCCCAACGATAAATTAGAACGTTGCGCAATATTTTTCCGACATATCGTCGATGTTTTGGAAATATCGCGATATTTTCAAAGTGGAAATATCGTGATATTTCCTCAACACTATCTCGTTTTGCCAAAAATATCTTGATATTTATGAAAATCGGCGATATTATCAACACTGATATATATAACAAATTAGTGTATTATCACACATGCAAAAATGAAATATAGACGAACATTCAAACCTATTAGTATTTAGAAAATAAATCATTTACAATTTTACATCATGATGATACAAATTCAAGCTCACAACTAGTGCATATAACTGAAAATACGGAAACAATGAGGCTCTATGGCCTCTAGAGTCTTGTTACCCACCAAAATGGGTAACTCTATAGGAGAAAACTTTTTTCCCATTCTTCACATCCAGTTGGCTACCCATTTAGTGCCTGACAACCACCACTCGCTGATGATGTGCCATTATATCTCCACCACCTACATCAACTATATGCCTCTCATGAAGGTGGACTTCTGATCAAAAGGTACTTTATGGGTGACCTGGAAGAAAGAGGGTTTTGACTGTCATCTTGTTCCCTCACCTTAAATGGGGAGTTAATCTTTGATCCTTGTCTAATGGGACCTCCCCTAATGGCCCGATGGATATAGGAGAGGCACTACTCAGGAAGCCCTGATTGAGATAGTGTAGTTCTATCTATCCCTATTCCATACCACTTTTCATCATACGTTACAAGCCCTGATCTCACATCCATTCTTCGTGCTCAACTGACAATTGGTTCTCCAGGATTTGGCACCCATACATCCTCAAACCTAGGTAGGGTCCAGAAATTTGCCCTGGGACATTGATGTAGCTAAAAGAAAGAAAAAAGAGCATATCATGGCCACAAAACAAAACAAAATAAAATCAACATGCAAAAGATGGTCAGGCATTAGCACATTGGCAAAAGCCTAGCATGAGCTCTACCTCACTCATTATGGCCATCACTCAGTTTCTGAGCACATGTTGCTCCATTACATCATAAAAGGAACCCTTGCATGTCCCAACCTCAATGAACAATGAAGTGACTCATCCTTAAGGGGTAATACAATTGTTATACATCATTCAAAGCAAGCTTTGACACTTTGAGCTACAGTAGTAATACAAAGAAAAAATCAAGCAAGAGTAAAAGGCACACAAGAGGGATGGAAAAATAAAGAGCAAGATGGTAACTCATGAATCCACGATTGCTCCCTCCTCACATTTATACACTCAAGATGTAAATCCCCATCATGTTGGTCCCTTTGACCATGGCACTTGGCCTTCTTCTCCCCTCCATACCATCATTATTATTCACTAACAACTATCAATTGAAGGGTGGACTAAGGAAATGTTACTTCCCCTTGGGCGCTGGAAACAACTAATAGGGTTGCACTTTAGCCACTCCTACCTAGGGAGGAAATGCCATTGCGAGCTCAAGGCCTTGATTTTGGAAGGGAATCCTTACTTGAAGTATTAAATATCCCATTACATTCAAGCTTGGTTCACTTAAATGCAATAATGATTATTGTCCTTGATGGCTGGTTACTTTCACTAGAATTTATGTTGTGATTGTCACATGGTTCAACAGCCCATGTCTTGGGCACCTTACCCACAGGTGCCCAGGCCATTAGAGAAGTATATTGGCACCCACAGGTGAAGCGTTGAGAGCCTCTAGTCTCCGAGCAGCAATTGCACATCACATATGAACCTAGGCACCTCCTGAATGCAAGATGTTTTTCCACTTTGCACTACATTTGATGTTTCTTCAAGATGATACACTTGGACCCAACATGCACCCAGGTCGGCCTTAGCACCATATGATGGATGGCAGTTGATTCAGGGCCCAAATGAGGATGGTCTCACCTTCAAAGACTCGAGAGGGCTAGTTGTTGAAGAATGTAACTAGTGTCAGTCTTCATAATTGTATTTGAGTCATGATGTAATACATTTGTCAAAAGAAAAATAAATAAATTTTGTTATGAAAGTAATTGACTTATTAAAGCATGGGTTTCATGGTTGGGTCAATGTTTTTATAGGTCAAAGTCTCCATTGAAGACTTCTAGGGTTTGTCTTGAGTCATTAAAGTCATTGTTATTTTTATTAGACCCTTCTTGGGCTTTTGTTCCATGTAAAAATAATTATTTTTGAATAAAAATGGTCATTTGTCACCTCCACACCAAGTCAGCCCTACCCTCATCAAGTCGGTCTGTGTTTAGGGCAATTCAACCTCACAAGAAGCCTATATATTGAGCAACTCAACTTTGTTTGGACAGGATCATCTCAAGTTCGATCTCTAAGCAGTAGCAGAAAAAGTGTCAAATTGCTTGAGAAGGAGGAGAGAAGTTGGGAAGAAGAAAATAGAGTTTTTGGGCTACCTTTCCCTCACACATGCGAAGATTCTAGGCTGAAGTTGGGGCCAAAATTTTGTTTCTGTTGCAGGCCCGAAGTTCTCAAGCTAGGGGACAAAATTTTGATCTAAAGTTGCACTTTGAAGAGCTAACACTTGGAAGCTTGAGCAAAGGACATCTACTAGGAGGAAGGGCTGACTTGGTGGAGGAGGAAGGTTTATTGGTCCAAGGTCTTGGTCTATTTCATTTTGAATCTACTGAAGGAAGAGTTTTTTACTGTGTTTTCCCCTATATAGGGGTTTTAGCCCTGGCTAAATACCTATGTCTGGTGTACTTGATCTTCGTGTTTTGGTTTTGGTAATTGCTTGATAAAACTAAGATAAAAGAACAACAATAACAAAAAAATAATAATAATAATAAGAACTCAAAGAAATCACAAGTAATTATCATCAAGAGAAAATATTTTTGCCTTTCTTAGACTTGCTTCTCTGGATTCCCTTGACATCGTTGGGTGAAGGCAATTGGAATCTAGAATCTTGTTTCCCTATGTGTTCTTGGGCAGAGAGGAAGCCTCTAGATTCCCTGTGCATTCTTGGGTGGAGACTTACTTCTCTGTATTCCCTTGACATCCTTGGGTGGAGGCAGTTGGCTTTGGATTCCCTGTTTGTGCTTGGGTGGAGAAGGAGCCTCTGGATTCCTTGTCTATTTTTGTTTGGTTGTCATTATGCAATTGGCCTCTGGATTCCCTATGCATTATTTGACTACTGATAGGTTGGTGGGTGGAGGAAGGAGGTCCTTTGGAGTCCATGTTTCTGTTGGCAGTTGGTGTTTTCATCCCTTAAGCAAAGCCCCTCAGTGTCTAGAATCTATCTCAGGGGTGACAACTACAAGTGAGCTTGGTTGCAGATGTCTATGGTTGGGTGGAGAGTCCTTGTCCCAAGCTCAATTGCCCTGAAAATTACAAGATAAGTATTCTTGTGTAATTATTTAAATGTTAATGAATTTATGTTGCATCTCTGGTTGAAATGGTGTTTATAAATGTAATGAACATGTGGTTGCATTTCTGGACTGAAATGGTGCATACAACTGCAATGAACATAGATTGTGTTCCTGTCATCCACAGGAATGATTAAATGCTAAAAGCATTGAAAGAGTCCATAAGGACATGAACCAAACTATGATAGTGTTTAGCATAAGAACCCTTTTTATTACAATCAAAAGATTACAGTGGAAACAACCTGTTTGATAGGGTCTGTGTGCATATGCAGGTTACGAGCCTGTGTTATAGTTGTGTGGCATTGTGTTAATGCTGAGGAGTACTCCCTCTCTTAGCTAGAACAATCCTGTAGCCACTATGAGTTTGTAATTTATGGTGGTAGTGTGTTTAAGCATTAGGGGGGACATGGTGACCCTTGTTGGCAAGTTCCTCTTGTTCCACTGGTTTAAATGATAAAATGAAGATTTTGGGGACTGGGTCTGTGGAGGGAAAATCCTTGTTTTCTATGTTAATCAGTCCTCTTGCAAATGTGTTATTTATTCGTGATTACAAGTGATGTGTTGGGCTGGGGTTGGTTCTCATGACCAGAGTTGGAAGTGTCGTCTTGTGTTGGCCATGGTCAAGACACACAGCAAAATCGTCGTCGAGGCCAGAAGTTATGCCCTTGCAAACGTAACTGGGACCATGGGCAAAGGCCTTGGGGCACAACCCATGTGCCCAAGCGCCGTGACCGGAGGGCGGGGACATGCTCCATCGAATGTCAGAGATATTTTAGATCAAACAGCAGAGGTGGGGTTGCGACACCCCCTCCCTCCCAAGTGACGTCAGTAGGAGTTGGGAAAGAGGGGTGGCGGGGGCGGCGCAATAGGTCTTGACCGTCGGGATGGGCAAGATCAATGCAGAGCATTCGATGTAGGCCTCGTAACCTTAAACCGGAACCCTGATCGCGCCACCCACATGATGAGTAACCTTCGGGCATGTTAGCCCGATGCGAATCCATAGATCTCTAAGAAAACGAATGGAATTCATTAGATCAGTGGGATATTTAACCCTGTTTGGTGGGAAGTGCGCGGGTGGGGACCGTCGAAGCAGGGTGACATGGCGGGCTATTATTGGCGCGAGGGCATGGAGGTGGAACCCACCTTAAGTCGGAGCAGTGTTGCGAGGGAGCACCCCCCCCCCTCTTCAATCCTGTTCCCATCGCGCTCCAAGCAAGAGTGACCTCGGAGACTACTCCGGGGAAATTAAAATAATAAAAAAAATAAAAAATAAAAAAATAAATTTATTTCGCTCCTTGCCTATTTCCGAATCGAATTGGGATCGTCGCTCCGGAGAGCAGTCGGGGAGCGACCACTCCCGGACTACAAAAATCGCCTCCCAACAGGCTGAGCGCGCCAAAAAAATTTCAGCGAGATAAAATAAAATAATAATAATAATAATTAATAATTAATTAAAAAATTTTAAATTTAAACCAAAAAAAAATAATAATAATATGTTGATTAACAACAATAACAAAAGCAATGGTTGGAAAAAATAAAGGGAGGGAAGGGAAGAAGGGAGCAAATATAAATAAACCCTCCCTCAAATGAATTTCATTATTTTAGAAATTGAGAGAGTGAGAGCAAGAGAGAGCAAAAGAGAGTGAATGAGAGTGAGAGCAAGAGAGAGCAAGGAGCAAGGAGAGAACAAGGAACAAGGAGAGAACAAGGAGCAAGGACTTGCAAGGGGAGATTGGAAGCCAAAGAGGTAGGCTCTATTCTAGCAAAAAAAAATTAATGTTCATTCCTAAATAAATAAATAAATTTTTTTCTCCCATTCCCATTCTAATTTTTTGCACATTCAAAACTTCAAATTTCAAACATCATGGTTATATTTCTTGGCATTTTCTTCTTCTTGGTTCCTTTGTTGGTTATTATGGTGTTTGAGAGTAGAAAAATGAGCGTTGAAAATGAAGAAGGGGATGAAGAAGTGGGTCATAATGAATTTGATGAAAACCCTGGAGAGGAGCTATAAGAGTGTGAACATGAGTCTAAAAAAAATAAACAAGACCAAACTCCATTGTGGAAATATGTTAATAGCCTGAAACAGGGAAAGGGGGTGGATCCACTAAATTTCATTGCCCCCATTGCAACAATAATTACACAAGTTCATACACCCGTGCCAGAAAGCACCTCTGCGAGAAAAGGCCATGGAATGGAGATAAACAAATAGGAATCAAAACTTGTACAAGTGTGTCAGCAGCAGATAGAGCCAAATACATAAGGGAAGAGGAGGAAGCCTAATACAAATCTAAAAAATCAAAGGGTTTCTTTGAACCAAGCTCACAATCACATTCACAAAGAACTCCTTCAGCATCCTCCCAAGGCAGTGGATATGGAGGCACAGGGTCACCAAGTTTAAGGCGTAGAAGCATATCAGATTTCCTTGATGAAGGGTGTAGGAATGATGTGGATTCAAAAGTTTACAGGTTTCTCTATGCATGTGGGATACCATTCAATGTTCTTTGTTCACCTTATTGGCATGAAATGGTTTCTGCCATAAATGATGCCCCTAAAGGATACAAGAGCCCTAGGTATGACAAGGCTAGAACCGTTGGACTTGATCATGAAAAAGCAAAAATATAACATTCTTTGAGTAGGATGACAAATTCTTGGACTGAGCATGGGGTGTCCATTGCATCTGATGGATGGACAAATGTAAAAGGCAAACCATTGATAAGTGTTCTTGTTGTGTCTGTTAGTGGTGCCATCTTTCTTTCAGCATATGATTACTCAGAGAAGTTCAAGACCAGTATCAACATTGCAGAACCATTACTTGAAACAATTGACTGTATTGGGCCATACGATGTCATCCAAGTCATCACTGATAATGCTCCTAATTGTGAGGCAGCGAGAGCAATTATTGAGGATAAATACCCCAACATATTTTGGTCTTGATGCATGATATTGTTAAGAACAAAAACCAACAATACAAATGGATTGATGATTTGTACAAGAAAGGCAAAGAAATGATAAAATTTATTACAAATCACAGCAATACCCATGGCCTTTTCCGCAGTCACTCAAGATTGGAGTTGTTGAAGATTGCAAGGACTAGATTTGGTAGTTATTACCTCACCTTCAGGCACCTTTTGAAGGTAAACGAGTCATTGGCTAGCATGGTAACAGGTCCACACTGGCAGGTATTAAAGGAAAGGGCTATAAATGCAGCTGACAAGCAAGGTTTTGAACAGGTGGAGGAGACCGCTCTTGATGGTATGTTTTGGGCACGTGTGAGGCAAGTATTGGAATTCACCAAGCCCGTTTATCGCATGATTCGGTTTGCAGATATAGATAAACCAGTGATTGGGGAAGTGTATGAGCAGATGAATACCATGTTGGGGCAAATAAAAGATATTGTTCATTAAAATGATCCCAACTTGTATACACTGATTCACAATTGTGTGTGTACACGGTGGGATAAACTTAATGTTCCACTAAATGCCTTGGCGTATATCCTTACGCCAAAATACTACTCTGCATCTTAGTTGGGCCAACCTGCACCAGGGGGTGGGGTTAGGGTCAAACCCCATAGAGATGAAGAGGTATCTACAGGATATTTACAAGCATTAGACAAGTTGATACCTAACAGGGAGGAATGTGCTAGTCTGCGTCTTGAATTAGGCAAATACTTCAGTTGCACTGGTTTGTTTGGTACCTTCCATGCAATGGAAGATAGAGATAGATTTGATACTCTCACATGGTGGGAAGCATATGGCGGCCAAGGACTTTTACCAAAATTGGCAAAAAAAAGTTCTCTCACAGGTTGTAACTACTTCTTCTGCAAAGAGGTGTTGGAGCACCTACAGTTTCATACATAATATGAAAAGAAACAGACTCGATGAAAACCGGGCAGAAACCTTGGTTTATGTGCACTACAACCTGAGGTTATTGAGTCATTACTATGATCGGGCTTATGGGGATCCAACATATAAAATTTGGGACAACCACCCAAAGGATGATAATTTGGAGGATGGCACTATACATCTTGAAGAACTGGAAGCAGAACTTATGAGAGAGGAAGATGAAGCAACAACCATGCCACCTCCACCATCTAGTAGCAGTGCTTGAGTTCCAAGTCTTGTTCCTTTGATGTCGCCGCCTCCATCTACACCCTCACGTGGAGGGCATGTGCCCTCTGGTTCTGGTCGTCGGTCTGTGCGGGAGGAGACTCCTAGAAGACCACCACGACCTGCTCATACATCAAACACTTCTCGTGCCAAGGGCCACATGAAGTAGTAGATAATAGATTTACAGTTTACTTGTCTTTTCTAGTTTCTAGTAGTTTTCATAATTGTTGACTCTTTCATATTTATTATGATATTTTTTGTAAACTATATATGACAATTTAAGTTTGAAGTTTGAAGTTGGCAATTATAACTCATTGGTAATGAATTATGAATATGATGCTTTGTGAAAGTTGTTTCATTTCATTTCATTTCTTGTTAGATATTATTCCTTGTAATGGTTGAACTTAGCTTACAAGTACAACTTTGGTGACCAATGATGATAAATGTTATATATTGAATTTTCAATTTTGAAATCTTGAAGTTGAAACTTTAAGATTGATGAATCATGATTCATGAGACTCTATGTTGTATGTTACTAACTTGCGGACATGGTTGATGAAGATTATAACTTCTAGATGATTGTTGTTATATGGTTCAATGATCAATCTATGTTTTTCTATCTTTTTTATATCTAATTCATCATTCTACATGTTTTTGTTGACATATATGTTTCAAAATATAAAAAATACATATATTATATAAAAAACGCTCTGACATTCGCTCTCGCTCCCAAGTAACATTGAGTCAGAGGTTGTGGGTCAGAACCAGCTATAAAAAAGAAAATGTGCATGGTGAGAGTCGACCCTGACTAGGTTAGAGGTCAGGGGTCGAGACCTCAGCGTAGATCGGGAGTCAGGGGTCGAGCCCAGAAAAAGTGACAATTGCACTCTGCAGACAAGGCCGACCCCTACTAGTCTATGAGTTCGACTACCACATGGGCCAATGGTGGGCTGCCACATGGTAGCCAACTGATGTGGCAATGTAAAGTGGGGTCCAACTTTGAGAGACCATAGATCGGATTAAGGCAAAAATTTTATATCACCGGAATCGCCTCTACGAGATGAACGCAATGGTGATGGTTATTCTAAGTTTAGAAGAGTTTGAGAAATTTGTATACCCATTTTTATAACAGTAACTTGAAGATTGGGTTTGCATAGTGACCACCTCTTATCTTGGGAATTGGGTAAGGGGTATTGTTACAAGAACTTCACATCTTCTCACTTCAGAACTTATCACCAAAGGCACCTAATTGCTTGCAGATTTTAGTGGAGAACATATGCCAATATATAGTTGTACTAATATGCAAAAAGACACACCTTTTGAGTGAGCCAACTTGTCATCCTAGAGGGCCGACTTGGCTTCTTGAGGTGAACTGACCCAAAATACATTTGGAAATTTTTTTTTTCTTTCTCTTTACAAAAAGTCCAAATAGGACTTTGACTCAACAAATCCTAGAAGCATGAAGAACATGCTTAACTAATGAAACAATAACAAAAATTATTTTTCCTCTTTTTTCTTCTTTATGCTTTTTACATAAAATACATAATGATACAAGTATAATGATAATTACGAAGAGCGAACCTAGTTACACTTTTCAACAGTTCACATGAGACCTTAGGAATACTCTTGAAAAGTATATAATATATATACACATGCATATCATTCTATTAAGGAGGTTGAATTTGTATTTTAACAAGCATTGTTTGTGGAGTGGTTCATTCCTTAAGTAATTGTTGGTGTTTCCCTACCTTAATTGCATTCTCTATCTCCTTGCTCATTTTACATATTACAAATCTTACTAGTGGTATCAAAGCTTCAAGGTGGGTGAAAGAATTTCCTTTTCCTTCTTTTTGTAGAATTGGAGCCATTCTTTTCTCAGATGTATTGAGAACGACTTTCTATTAGTGCAACCAATTACATTCAGACTGGCGCTATTAGATGCAGAATTTGATGTTATTTCTGACATGGGGTCATAATAGCT
>APFE030891388.1:14128-39925 GCA_000404065.3 Pinus taeda
TATTGGATGCTTCGGCATGTATAAATATGTATTGTAACATTGAAAGGAATATAATAAAAAAATCAAGCTGGTAGTCCCAGTTTTTGGATCCAGGGGAAAATCTCTGTGTATATATGTTTTATGTGTTATGCTCTCGCATTGTTTATTTTCTATGTTTTAGAATTCTTATGCAAGTAATTTTTGTACGGGGTTAAAACCTACAGTATTGCCTGACTAGTTGTCCAATCTGTGGGGAACCCCTATTATATGATGTTGTTGAAAACTTTTGTAATGTGAGGTGCAAGAATTTTTAAGCCCCACTTTAGATACTCTACTTGGAATTCAGCTAAGTCTTTTGTTTTTCCAACACCCACTTCTTGATACCCATCTCTACCTCTTGCACCATGAAGAGTTTTGTATCAGTTTTGACCAAGGGAGGAGGGTCAACCTTGGGATCCTACTCATAAAATTACCTTGCATAGCCAAACCATTTAGAATTTGTAATATTGTTTCCAGTTTTCATCTTTCGGTTGGAGCTCCTTCCAAAATAATTTGGGGTTATTTTTCACAAGGAAGATTAGTTCTTCTCTCCTCGAAACCATGAAATTAACCTTTTTCTTTCATAATATCTGCTTGTAAGCTTTGAGCTTTATGTTATCCTTGTTTGACTCTTTCCACATTCTCCTTGCCTTTTTGCATTCCTCATCAAACCAAGCATTAATCGAAAAGCAATTTGTTTTAGACTTCTTAATTTTTTCTCTTTTGCACTCTGCAAGTGCGCTTTGAATTAAGTGTGTTAATTCGTGACTATCAAGGTCGTGAAATGGGATTTTCTCTTTATTTAAGAGCCTCTCTAATGCTATTTTGAAGGTATTACAATGTTTTGGAGTCAAAATAATTCAGCCCTTTTGGAGATTTTGTTGAACACACTAAGTTTTTGACCCTAACTGCTTCTTTCCGGTCCAAGAGAAACTTAAATAAATTGGTTTGTGATCTGATTTTAAGTCCCAAAGCTGATCTCCAATCAAAACTTCCTCCATTTTCTCACACAAAATATGTGAACAAATTACATGGTATACTATACTTTCTCCATTATAATTATTTCAAGTGAAATTACTGGACTTTTCTCATCTAGTCAAACCATTAAAAATGACTAAATTAGAAGCCCCACATAGAGTAAGCAATTGTTCACCAAGATTGAAACCCTTTTCCTTTGAAAATTTTTCCCACTGATGATTACTCTCTTCTGTAAGCCAGATACGTTCACAGTCTTCTTTACAATAAAGAATGCTAGCTTGCTCACTTGCAATCCTATCATTGAAATCACCCATTATAATGACTTCGCCTAGCTGAGAATATGTTGCAATATTTGTCTTTAAGGCTACAAAGGGATCTTTGTGGTCAAGCCCTATAGTTTTGTATATTTTTTAAACTTGCAGCAAAAAATAGCATGATGCAATTCTGATGTGATTTCCATTTTCTAATATTTTAAACCAAACATATTGTTTACTTGAGTCTTCTTTTTCTAGCTAAATGAAATAACCTTCTTTTTCTCTCACTAATACCATGATACCCCCGTGTCCTTTTCCATTTCTTGTTGCCTTGTTCCACACTACAATCTTCTAGTACCCTTCAAACAAAGGTGTCTTGCACCCGTCATGCTCATGTGTTTCTATGAGGACAATTATGTCTCTATATTTCACAATAGGCCCTAAACCAAGTCCTCATCTCCACGGGTAACATTTTCATTTCAAACAAAATAATCTTAAGGGAACTTGGGTATGACTTGATTGATATTTGTTTTGACATTAAAGACTCACAGTTGAGTCTTTGTCCCTGCTTGCGCATACTGACCTTGCTTCCTGATTTACTACTAAAGAGTTTGGTGCCTCTCCTTTATTATCATCTTGCTGCCCTATTTTGGGAGGAGGTCCAAATCATGCTATCACAACTTTACCCTTATAAATCCATGCTCTCTTTCCCTCATCTCATGTTGCCCCTAACCTTTGACATTCCCTCCCTCCTTTCTTCTTGTTGTCTTACAGTCAAATATTCTTCTAGAAAAAAGCGAGAACCCCTCAAGAGTTGCTTCTTTCTTATAATGATATATTTATCATGCAAGCAAGGCATGATGATTTTTATGGGCCTAGCTTTCTCATCGTTAAACTTTCCTACCCTCCATGGTTGGCATATTTGTCCTTGCCATAGCAGCTTGTCTTTCAAGAAGTCCCTTGCAAGGTCAAGAGTAGATTCATTTTTCCTATAGTATTTCACCCCTTTAATAATTATGTTTTCTACTCTATCTTGTCTTTCCTTGCTTTCTCTATCTTTCATGTTTCCAAACCGAATGTTTGCTTCTCCTTCCCTATTAGCATGATTGCTAATAACTTGAGCCCGAGTTTTGAAAACTTTTGTGGAACCTCCTTTCCTTTCTTCTCTTGTTGTCTCTTCATGGTTGTTTATTTGGGCAACAACTTTCCCTTTATCCTGAGATGGTTTCGCATTCACCACCTTTGTACTCCCCACTAGAAATTTCATCATGTTTTGTGCATCTGCCTTCATGCGTTGTCATTTTATCTTCCCGATAAGAGAGTTTCCTATAGCAATGCCACTTGCTCCTTCAAAATTTTATTGCTTTCTGCTAAAGCTTATTCTCAATTGTTATTACATGAATTGTATGATCTCTTTCTTGCTCTTTAGCTTCTAAAACCTCCAACCTCTTTTTTTCACTTAACAATTCTTTCACATAGAGATCACATGACTAGGTGAGAGGTGTGGGTGTGGGACTATAGAAGGAAAAGTCATCAATGACTTTTCCTCTCGACTTGTTGTTGCCATATGCTTGCAAAGTGGACTTGTTTGAATATTTTTTTATTGCGAAGGGCCTGAGTATTTTCCCTTTGAGACCGTTTTTTCCTTGTCTACTCCCATTTTAGATGGGCTAGTCATTGTTTTAAAATGCCCCGATACTGTTTGGCATTGTGCCAAACCCACTTCTCAGCTTTGGTTGATGAGGCAATTTTCACTTGTCATGTATCATTTGTTTCCACAGATTCTAAAATTTATTGTCTTGTTGTCATATTTGAATGCATTTAGCAAAATGTATATGTTAAGCTCCAACCCCTTCATTACTACAGTGTCAAACTCTTAATTCCTCTATCAAGCTTCGGTGCTTCCCTTAAACCCAAACCCTCATTTCTGGAATATTGTTCTTATTTTCAAACATTTTCAAACATCATGCCCCATATAGTTGCTATGAATTTGAATGTTTTTTAGTTCTGAACTCTTAATTCCTCTACCAAGCTTCAAACGGTGCTTCCCTCAAACCCAAACCCTCACCCTCATTGTTAGAGTATTGTTCTTATTTTCAAAGATTGTGCCCCATGTAGTTTCTCTCGATTTGAATGCTTTTTGGTTTTGTTTACATCGATAAACACAATTGAGACCCCATGTAGTTGCTCTGGATTCGAATGCTTTTGGGTTGTGTTTACATTGACAAACACATCCGAGATTACCAATGATTAAGACTTCTGATGTCCTTCCTCTTCCGTCTACCCTGGTCGTCGTGTTAATGGTTTGCCAGATCAATTATAAATCACATTGAGAAGAAATGAAGTTCAACCTGTTCCTAAAAGCATGAGCGTGAAAATTGTTAGATCATGAAATAAAGTTACAAGAAGTTATGATTGCATTGTGTTGTGATCTCGGTAAAGGACAACGAGACTCATCCCCTCGAACACCTAGAGCTCAGTTGCCTACCCCTGCTACTGTCTGGGAATGGGACCAATGGAGCAGTTTCCTGGTGGAGGCATCATCGTTGGTTTCCTGGACTATTTAACGCAAGATACTCACAACAACTATGTTAGCCTCACTCTCTTAAAAATCAATAATAAATCCAAATATTAAATTAAATAAATAAAATCGTGAGAATTCCTCAAACCAAGGGTTCTAGTTTGGATGAGAAATTCTCTCCAACTAGCTCTCCTAAATTAGTGTGTAAGTTGAGAAAATGTCTCAACCAAGTGAGTCTAAGATAAACGCACTATCTTAAGACCACTTGCTCATGTATTTAAATGTATTGTTAAACTATTTGAATGAAAGAGAGAATTACATGAGTATGAGAGACCTCATGATGGCTCTTTGCCTTTTCCACCAGTTTGTCTTTTGTGTGTTGTTGGTTTGATATTATTGTGTGTTAATTTGCATGTGTGTTTAATATGGATGTGTGAGTTTCCTTCATGTGGTATCGGAACCTGGTTGAAAGTGGCATGAGACCAATCAAGTTGTTGGGGAAAAATATTAGAGGTGACAATTACGGTTGAAAGATTTCTGGTTTAGAATATGGGATCTATGTATATGGGTGATGATATAGCGATGGCTTAGCCAAAATTGTAGGAATTGTCTAGCAATAGAATGAAGTTGTTGTGCAATGGTTGAATTAGTTCTATTTTTAATTCATCTTAGGGGGTCGCACGTTGTCCAATCTTTGAGAAGCATATTACTTTGACCTTATGTGACCCAGCCTTGCGGATACCCTCTAGAAAAAATGATTCCAGTGAGTAATAGGGAATACGAGGGAGTCCAAGAATATATGTTGCAATCCATTCTACAATAGCATCCACGTTTAATTTTCTTGAGTACCGTATAAGACAATCAAGGCGCCTGCAATTCCTAGGAAACGCAATAATAGAAGGAAGCCCATATCGGAAGAAAGGGTGGCCTATAGCTCGATCTCTTTCTATAAGGTACAATGCAAGTTGGACTTCACCAAACTCCAATTTTCCAGTATTGGCAACTCCATCCAAACAACCAACAATTTTTTTCCAACTATGAGCAAACTGCTGGGAATTTCCATTTCTAAGAGAATAAACCAATATCAACCAGGACCACAGAATGGCATAGAATTTGGCGATAACAGCCACTGAAGCCATTGCTCCTCTGTTTTACTATCTCATTCGCATATGCTCTCAGACTACTGTGCGAGATGCGGAAATAAATGCAAAGAGAGAGGTACTAGTTGCTCTCTTGTAATTTTGTTTGTTTGGGTACTTGTAGTGATTATTTCTGAAGCGTTGAACTCTGAGTGTTTCCTCTCTTACCCTTGGACGAAGATGGTGACTGCACATTTTCTGCCTCATCCTTTACCTGCTCATTTTTTTATTCGGACTGGTTTGTTCTAAACCAAAGAGCACCCAAGTATAAAGCACTTTCCAGGAGCAGGATTGGACCTATTCTTGTATCTTTCATATAATCAGATCTTCCAGTGACAAAGTCTTTAACCCTTTCTATCATCCTTCTATTGCTACTTAAACCAATTTTTTGCGTGACAAGAGACCAAGCAGGATTTGACTCCTTTGGGTTGAAATCTGGAGTCTTTGCCCTAATCGAGACCAAGCAAAGTGAGCACCGATTCTTGAGAAGAAATGCTCCTGTGAGCCACGTGGGTCTTGACATTGTTGCAGATGTGAACGCTCCGGTTCCTCCTCGCTCTGTGCACCCCTAACGCTACCTCATGCACCGGTGCTATAGTCTCGGGGGCCTCGATAACTCCATAGTTGGTTCCCGTCGGCTTTGCGTCATCTACAGGTGCCAGACTTGTTTGAAAGACAAGGCGTGTTGTGTGAGAGAGGAGCCACATATCGATGCACTCAGGATGAAATGTGTGGTTGCACTTGGGTAGCAAGAACAACAATTTCAAAGAGAAGCATGTTGATGACGAGGCTCGATCCAGTCCAATCCTTTGTCGGAATAGACTATGGGTTTGTGGAAACAGAAACTGCTGGGTATTTTACTGTGTTGGGAGTCAAATTAATTGTGGATTATTGGCCACAACCTTTCCCATCAAAGATTAGAACTGATGATGTATTTTATCATTGGAGACTATCGGATTATTCAGCTTCATAAAAAATTTCATGAGCTTCATGCTTGCAGAGCCTTGTGCTCCCGCATGGAATATGTTTTAGAGTCGATGCATGTCTCTATCAAAAACGATGGTGCCTAATTTTTGCAACGAAGTATCACACATGTTTTTTATATGCTTAAGGTTTAAAGCTTGAAATCTTCACTTTTGAAAAGTGATTTCATTGATTTTTTTTTTAAAGTGACTTTATTGTAGTGGAACTTTAAAAAGGGAGTGATTGGTAATATGGAGTGATTTTTCTTTTAAGGGCGGCTTATTGTTGAAATCCAAAAGTAGTATTTTACTTTGAGGTAGCTTCAAGCTAAATTGTAATGGAAAAGTCATAATGACAAGTGAGAAAAGTGAAGGTCGATGTGAAAGAGAGGTAAAATAGATATTAAAGTTAACTTTGACACTAGAGCTTGGTATTATCATTGTTTTAGAGTCAATTTTTGAAGACAATTTGATGCCAAGGAGTTCTCAGTCTGTGTCTTCTGTGCTTGAGACACCTAGCTGAAGACATTGTCATGATGATGTATCTTGAAGATTAATAAAAACATATTTTTTGTGGTGATCATGTCCTAGATCCACCCGAAATTGAATAAGGAGATCATAGGTACACACTGTGTCATGAATGTGCTTGCATGACTTGTGTAGATTTTGTAAAAATGCTCTTTTTCTTATGCTTCAACAAAACAACTACATGCACATCAGAAAAGTTTACATATACAAGTCATTGATCAAGCTCCTAAAATCAAAACTCCCATAATCAATTAAGTACACAAGCACAAAGTGTCGCATCATAAGACAATACATTTCACATTATGTACTCAAAGCAATCAAGTTAAGAATGCTACATAATCAAGTTGTCAAAGAAGATTCTACATCAACATCCAATCAATTTAATGAAGTTGTCATCTACATCAACAACAATTGGAGCAATTCAACAACATTTTTTTGGCAATTACAATTGTACCATTTTTTAATAAGCTCAATACAAAAACTTGCAAATCATAATTTGTAAGTTGGATTGTAATCAAAGACAAATTGAGTTGAATTGTAAGGGTGCATTCTCGGTTGAAACCGACATCCAAGATTTGAGTTGATAGGGAATCAATTAAACCAGGTGAATACATTAAGTCCAGTAAGTCTTCAACTGAGATCAAGATTGAACTTGTCATTTGTATCTTAGGTGCATTTTTGACAGTGTTTGACACCCTTTCTTTTTTTTTACAAATCATCACATTCAGTGAGTACATTCAAGAAATCACAAGTATCAATAATCAATCAAGCATGTTCAAGTGAGCATCAAATCAGGCTAGTGTTTTAAGCAATCATCATTCAAACAATCAAAGCAAGCAAGTGTGAAAGCAAGCCAGCATGTAACAATCAATCGTCATCAAGCCAGCGTACAATCAAGTAGTTCAATCAAGTGTTTAAAAGCATCAGCAATCAAGAATCAGTACAAGCGAGCGTGTCAAGTGAGCAATTTTTTAAGACTTCTATGACAAGCGAGCCTAACTTCAAAGTAAACAAGACAACATGACGAAACACATTCAGCTGTCCCAAATTCTTCACAATTTAATGTTATCATCAGCCGAAAACATGGTGCACATCAGCAAAACCACTCTTGCTAACATTCAAGTGCATATTCAACAAGCACATGAAATGATTGAGTTC
The DNA here is from genome assembly GCA_000404065.3 of Pinus taeda. Classification (NCBI taxonomy): domain Eukaryota; kingdom Viridiplantae; phylum Streptophyta; class Pinopsida; order Pinales; family Pinaceae; genus Pinus; species Pinus taeda. The sequence continues at coordinate 21,687 of APFE030891388.1, forward strand.
ATTCAACTTGAGTTGCAACTGCATAGAAATGAGTTGCAAGAGAAGCGTGTTGCTTCCAAATCTTTAACCAATCCAGATACAGCTGATCATTCGAACTCATTCATCCAACCAGCTTCAAGTGTTGTAGTTGTTCCAGTGCAACTTTCTTCCAAACCCATCATCAAGCCATGGGAAGAAATCCAAAGTAATGGAAATCAAGGCGGCTTAGGCTTAGGATATGTCGAAGATGATGACAAGTTAAGTATCCCTGATTATTCAAAGCCCATTCAGTTCATTGCTACCAGATTACTTGAATATATCACCTCAGAAAGTTCTCCTCAAGTTGTAGACAAACATCAATGCACACAAACTGAAAGGTAGACAAATAGATGTGCATGCAAACTCATGTTGCAGACCAACCAAAATGTTTTCATTGTCAAAGAACCGGTCATCTCGAAGATCAATGTTTTGATCTCCATCCTTGTCACCATTGTGGCAAGTCAAATCATCCATCAGAGAAATGCTGCAACCAACAACAGTTAGCCAGATTGAAGAAAAATTATTCATGGATTGATCCGTGGGAATGGTCATCCATAGCCAGAAGATTGTACAAGTTTTACAATTGGATTCACTCACACATATTGCAGCCAACAGTCAAATGAAGATGATACTCTCGTGCAGTTGAACTGGGGAGTACACCAGTGAGACACTCCTACACCTACACGGGGGAGTTTAGATATATTTTGGAAAAAATTGTCTCTCTTTTCACTTGACAAAGGGGGCAAAATGTCAATGAAATTGACAAGTGGTTGGTAGACTGAAAGTCTGGACAACATTAGTGAAACAGCCAATGGGCATCTTCATGAACCAATGGGTGATCAAGCATCAGGATAATCATAAATTGCATGCAGAATCCATTATCCAATGAAAAAGCTCGTCTCCATCTCATACACATTCTCATCCTCCATCTAGCAGGGAATCAACCATAGCCCAATAGTGCTAGAAGTAGCCCCAATCTCTAGTAAAATAAAGCCAATAAAGTCCATGCTTTCCTTTGCCCCTGGATTTTTGCAAATTAAATCATAAGATCAAACATGGAAATACCTAGACTATATGGGTCAAGAGGAAATACATAGAGAAAATACCTAAACTACACCATATGTGGATCAAGAGGAAATAAATTATATATGGATAGGATCATAACAACGGGGTATCAATGGATCAGACGAATTTTTAGCAGGTCGGCTGAGTGAAGCCCAAACGATTCATCTCCCTGTCATACAATATATACAAATTCCTCTGCTGATAGTTTCCTAGAATAGCAGCAGGTCCATCAGAATCAACGAGAGCACCAGGGAATGCCAAGCAATAAGTGTCTGAGGTCACTGGCACGAAACAATTGCCCTGAGGTAGTACCATGTCTGAGCCATCACTGAAATTGAATGCAAACTCAGGGAATTGAATATTGGTCACACCAGACACATTGTGACATATCCAATCTGAGAAGCGAATTCCAGGCGCGAGGGAATACGAGGAAACGAGAAGGCCCGAATGACGATGGCAGCGAGAGGAGCGAGGTAGTACCTTCTCCATCGTGAATTCTGTGGAGTGGAGGGCGTGGGATCGGGACATGCGTGGAATTTGACGTTTTGCAGAACGCTTTCTCCTTTCTTTGAAGGAAAATTCTTAAACGTGAAAGGTGATAGGTAAAAGTATTTTGACATAGTAAATTTAAAGGCTAAATATTTAAGTGACTGTTGTAAATTCTAATGAGCTAGGTAAAAGTATTTGACCTAGTAAATTTAAAGTCTAAATATTTAAGTTGACTGTTGTAAATTGTAATGAGCTATGTAGATAGATATTAAGTTTTGACGATCTGCGGCTTATTTATTTTTTGAAAGATTGGAGAATAGATATTTTCTTGTTTGATCTACATTTCATAAATTAATGAGTTATTGGGCTTTTTCCCTGTAACTATAACACCTTGTGAGTTCTGTGTAGTCGAGGGTCTGTGTCAATTAAGTGCATTTAACGAGTCTACATGACTGGGCCTGTTTGTGGATTGCAAGCATTCTTCTCCTTTTGATTGCAACTCAGTTTGTGGTAGAATTTTAAGATAATGATATAATTTTATATATATGAAGTGAATATTAAAAATGTGATACTAAAATAAATTAGGGTAAAATAGAAATTGAAATAGTTTATTTATTTATTTATTTAAAAAATATATATATAAATTTTAAAATTGAATATAATATTTTTTTTAATTATTTTATTTCTTAGGTTATTATATTAGTCCTAGATTTATCTTAATTTTAAATCAATCAAATGTTTGAAAGAATCAAATCTCTTGAGATGTAAAATAATTTTTACAGTGAAAAGATATTTGATCTCTTTCAAGACAATGGATTTAGGCTGTTATAATATATATGCAGTTGACGTTGAAATATTTTATTTATAATTCACATTTTCTATATTAAAATGTTAAAATATGCCCCTTATATTTTTTCCTATGTATACATTTAATTAATTTTATTATTAACATTAAATATCAAATCTATATTAAATATTGAAAAAAATACAAATATGTCTCATACATTGAATACTCACCCTGTGTATTGAACTTATAATCGACGCTTGAACTTAACTAATATATCGAATCCATATTAAAAATAAAGTAAATTATAGAATCTACATTAGAAAGGAAATAAATTACACATCTCCTAGTTATGTAGAGTGAAAATGTAAGAAATTTTTCAATTTAAGTTAATTTATTTTTCTCTCTATAAAATAGATACAATATTCACGTTATTTAATATGGGCATTGCATATTTTACTAAAACATATTTTATTATATATATTTTTGTTTTTAAATATCAAGTGCATATCAATAACGCTATTTCCTGTTTACATTTCTTCCTCGTAGTAAAAAGTAAATTAACTTTTACTCATCTTTATATTAAGTAGTGACGAAATTAGGTAGATTTAGGTCTACGCATTTGAACCAACCAGTGTGGTTCATCGTCAAATCAGATCCTAGCATAAAATTAAATAGGTAGTCAAGACCTTCTAACAACTAAAGAAAATAAAGGCTAGATAACAACTATTTTTTACCAGATAAGGAAAAAAGTTGAAATACAAATTTATTAATATACTTAATATGGCTTAAGTTTATATTTATTTTAATAGTTATATTAATAAGGTCCATTAATAGATTTAATAGCATTCAGTTAATAACTTTAACAATATTGACTTACAATTAGTTTTTAATTATATATAGATTTAATTTATTAACCCCCGTTGATTAAAATATGAATAAAGACCAACTTACAATTAATTAACTAAATGTTTAATTATATGATTTTAATGTAATACTAAATATTTAATTATATAGCTCTTATATAAATATAATGACAATCCTTTTAATTTTAAGTGATTATTAGCTTATTTATATAGATATTAAACTAATTTTCCATTAACTGTTTAATTATATGTAAAATTAAATTGCCCTTTTTTTTTCTGAATAATTCTACTCCTATATTGATACAAAATATTTTTACGAGGCAGTAGCCTCAAGAGGTATAGCCTGGAAGATGGCTTACTCACATGACATATTTGAAAGATGACCCAAAGAAACTAGCAGCAAACAGACTAGAACTAAGACTATGACTGGAACATTTAAACAGGAGCCACCATGTCAAAATGCAGACTGACCTGAGTGCCAAAACTGCTTGACTGAGTTGATACTTTTGACTCGAAGTGTTAACATAGATAAAAAACAACTGAACATTTCCCCTTGAACAGACACGATAACTACAAAAGAGAACGACAACCTGATCAAGCATCATGAGCCGTGGAAGGCAATTCTTCTAGAATTCGACAACCGAAACTGGAGAAGTCGTCATCATCGGAGCGATGGCCCTCTTCTTTTGGTGGACCCCCTTCGCTTGGAATATTCGAACACACCAGAGCAGGCTTATCTTGGGAAGCAGAACCCCTTGGGACATCACCCTGCTGGCTCGGATTCTGAGAGGTTCCAGGCAAATATTCCACCCCCGGCTTCAATGTCGCATTTGGAATTGCCAAAACTAAGCCTACTGTGCTATCACTCAGCTGAATCACAACAATAGCAATGAAAGAGTGATTGGTGAGAGTGCAAGGGATTTGGAAGCGGGTCGAATGCTCATGAGTATGGTGGAGGTTTGACATTGTGGCCAGATTTCCCTAGCCATGACCATGACCTCGTCTGGGAGCAGGATGACTTTCAGAAGAAGAGCTAGAGAAGGTATCCGCGGAAGAGGAAGAAGCCTAGCATAAGGGACGACCACGGACGCTGCCCCTATGGCAACCCATTCTTTGGCGCAGGATAGTCATGCTACTCAGAGAAAAAAGAGCAGGACAGACAGCAAGTCTTTGCAGATCGGGGGAGACTAAAAGGGGCAGAGTTATCACGTTTTCCAGAGAATTGAGAAAGTTGGAGGGCATACAACTGAAGAAAATGCTTAAGGGACTTTGGAGATCCAGGAAATCCAACACAGAAACTACTCCGCGAGCCTGAATGCCATGGATTCCTGAATCATCCCGAGAGCATAGCACTGCACCTGCGAGGAGGCCAGACATACATGAAATAGGAACAAAACTGAATTAGGGGAGCACCATGGGATTAGAGCGAGGGAGCCTGTGTAGAATGTCGAGCTGCATTAACACAGCCATGAGTGAGCTATCCAAGATATTGAAGATAGACATCAAGTAAGGCTAGGTGTCGTAGAACGTACTGCACGCGCCTGCTCCTCCCGCCGACTTCGTACCATTACTTGTCCCGTTCACCCGCATCCATGATAAATTTCCCTTTTAATTTAATATAATAAACTAATTTTTACAATTAATTTAGTAATTAGTATATATATATATATATATATGATATTATATATATCATATATAAAATATACATATAATATATAATAATTAATATTTTTAGTTCATATTGAATAAATACATTATCTAGTTTATATTTGATTTTAAACTAACTAACTAAAGAGTTATTTATATTACTTCAAAATAGGTCATTTCAATAACTAATCATGTCCCATTAATTCATTTATATTTAAATATGGTAATAGGCATTTAACTGAATTATTTTAACCATTATGTTCTCCTGTCCATATCCCTTGGTCTAGTCCAGTTAGCTGTTTCCCAGTCAAATATAGCTGTTAGCCATTCTAGCTGACTAGTTCAATATAGCCATTGTTTGGTCAAATATAGCCGTTGGATGTTCTGCTCTGTCTATTTAACATGCAGCCTAGATTTGAATCTTCAACTTGTGCTGACAATGAACCACACTCATTAGTGTCAAAATGCATTTGAATGTGATTTACGCCGAAAAATCTTCTCAAAAAGACCCGTTTTGAACCAACGAGTGTTTTTTATGGACCAGATGAAGAGGCGGACCATGGCAACAACTTAAATAGAGAGCAATGTAGAGACCATAATTTCAAATAACGGTTATTTTTGAAAAATAATATTTAAATTATGATATTAACGAATATTATTAAGTAATGGTTATATTAAGCCACTACTTTTTGAAAAATAGACTAGTTTTTGAAAAATAATATTAAATTAATTTATTAAAAATCAATATTATTAAAATTTTATTTAATGGCAATATAATAAAAATATAACAACCATAATCAGAAGATCAGGTCAATAATATTTTAAATTAAGAATATTAATTTATTAAAACAAAATTATTATAAGTAACAACTAACATTAAAATGGCTAGTTTTTGAAAAATAATTATAAAATAAAATATTATTAATTTTTTTATTTAATGGGAAAACAATAAAAAAATATAATAAGAATAAACAATAAATCAAAGTCATAATATTTAAATTAGGATATTAATTTATTAAAACAAAATATTTATTAACTAAACGAGCTAGTTTTTGAAAAAATAATGTCAATTAAATTATTAAAATTGAATATTATTAAAAAACTCTATTAATAGGAAATAAACGAAAAATATAACTAACAAGAAAAAAATCAAAGTCAAACTCCAAACAAGGAGGGAATTCAAAAATTATAAAAAAGAGTCAAGACTCTCATTGAGATAAGATCATATAACAAATAAAAATAATTAATGGAAAATAAATAAAATTAAACAAAAATATACACAATTGTGTGTGTGTGTGTCTATATATATATATAACAATAAAATACAAGGTTGAGGCCCATTAAACAAATAACAAAATTACTAAAAGGTGTTAAGAACGAATAAAATACTTAAGAATGCACAAAGGATCGAGAGTATAAACTCTAATGAAAAATAAACCAACAACAAATACTATAAAAATGACACCAATACCTACACAGATAAATAAACAAACAAAAGAAACCCAAAAAGAAACCTAAAAAACTAGGAAGACGGGACAGGGACCCAAATTCTACTAATAATCCAACCATCGTCTCTATTCAAATTATTGGGAACTTTTTCAATTTATAGGGTCTCCCTTAATTTACAATGATGGAAACGACCAACCCTAGCAATGACTTGGGCCTCCTCAATGTGGATGTGATGCTTAGATTTATCTGCATGCTTTGCCAAAGTAGAGAAGTGGGTCCTATCATGCTTGATGTCCGTAGCATGTTCATGAATCCTTTGATTAATCGAGTGACCAGTCTCACCAATGTAGGGAGTCCCACAAGAGTATGAGATAATGTAAACACCCTTCATATTCTTGGGGTCCATTCGGTCTTTTACAAATCTAAGGGAGCTCCAGATATAATTGTTTTTTAGTTTTGAGAATATTTTTTTTTTTTTTAAAGGAATACCTATCAACTCTAAATTGAGCACGCACGAAATTACACATGACCCTTGAGAATGTACCTCTCAATTTAATTAAACCACTATAGATTCATCATAAGCACAATTAAACCAATACATATTCATATTAAACATATACTCTCAATTTAATTAAACCACTATAGATTCATCATAAGAACAATTAAACCAGATTCATCTTAAACACATATCTAACATAAGGCTAGGGGGATCTGTAATATGTTGCAGTATATGCAGCATTTACGTTGACATTCACAATGGAAAACATTATTTTTACCATGTTTAAATCATAGCTCATTGAGATAAAGAAATTTTTATAGGTTCTTTAAATTCATTCATAAACTTGGAAAATGACTTCATGGTTCCTATAAACATAAGGTATGCACATGGGACTTCATGGTTTTTATGCACAAAAGATAACCAACCATGAATTTATTTGGAAAGAAATTGCATGTGTTTTCTGCAAAGAATGATAGGTTATTTTATTAATTGGAAATATTGCTCTAGACTCTTGAAAGTTGCAAGGATTTTTGGGTTGAGAAATTAATTATTTCATTGCAAGGTTCTGCATGGTTTCTATACAATATTTTTAATGAAAAGAAAGTGTGTAAATTTTTCTTATGAAAAGAGAAAGATAAGTTATATCATTAAAGAAAAAATATTGCGAGGAAATTATGAGAGAAAATTAGATTATCAATTTCCTTGAATATATTAGCATGATTCCTATAAACTCTTAATAGAAATATGTGCACAATAATAATATCCATTATATTGGAATTCTTTAAATAAATTTATAGATTAATTCTTGAAAAGAAAATATTAATTGCATGCATCATTGTATTAGATTTCTAAGTGAAATGACTTTGCATACATAATGAGATTATTGGAAAAGAGAAAAGTTAATTAGATTAATTTTCTTGGAAGGGCTATCATAAATCTATATGCATATATTACTCATGTTGCTTATTTAAACACTACAAGAATTTGAGTGTAGAAATACTTGCATAGTATTTTTGTGCATGAATTGATGAAAAAAAAAAGACTGTTTTCCTAAAAGATGCATATGAACCTTGTTCATACAAGAACAAGAATGCATGTTTGTTTCTTCAAAAGATTATGTGCCTTGAAGTAAAGGTCGTTATGTTAAAAAAGAAAAAAACACATGTTGCATGCACAAAAGGGTAGTCATTGTGATATATAAAATATGGTTTTGTGTGTAGATAAAGAAATTTATCATGTTAATTTTCTTAAAAGAATAATCTCTTGAAAAGATTGTCGAGCTAAATGAATTGTGTTAATTTCTTGATTTAGGTGCATAAAAGGTTAAGTTATCCTTGTTATCGTTTCCTAGGTTTTATCCATAGAAGATGTTTATCTATAGTAATTTCTTGAAAAGGGAAACATGAGAAACTTTCATGTAGAAAGATAGAAAAATGAGGTTATATTAACTTCCTTTTGAAAAATATGTATTTGTTTACATGAAAATAGAATTCTAGAGAAGGGAATATGTGTTGCTTACATTAAAGAAGGGGTTATCATGATAAACCCTCGCATGCACAAATAATAGTCATTGTGTATAGAGATATGTTCTTCGCATGGATAGAAGGACTATTGAGTTATATTCCTTTATAAAAATTATATGTGATTATTTTATGTTATCATGACTACTATACTGGTTTCTTTTAGAATACGATCATGTATATGCATGCAATATTTGTATTATCTTTCATTCAAAAGATCATACATTTGTATATGGTAAATGATAGCATGTTGTGTTAGCCTACATTGGAAAAACATTATTTGGGAAATAAGATGAATTACATGCACAAAAACCATAGTAATGTGTTGTTTTCCTTGGAATATATATATGGGTAATGTTGGTAGAATATTTGGAAAAGAAGACATGTATTTGTATACTATATTGCATTAGTTTTATGGAAAAGAAAACATTTTTTTGCATGCCCTCTTATGCTAGATTTCCTTGAAAAGGAAACATGTATTTTCATACTCTATTGTGTTAAGCATTCTTTTAAGAAGATTCTTTTGGAAAGTATATGCATTTGCAGGCATAGAAACAACATTCATTGTGTTAAATTTCCTTACGTATTTACATGCACCAAAAGTAATAGTTGAAGAGCTCCTTATCTTGATAATTTTTATGTAATTCGCATAAACAAATATCATAACTAATGTGTTAGTTTCCTTAAAGGAATGTCTAGACATTTGTAGTGATTTTTCATGCAAAAATGTGTGCTTATGCAAGGGGAATATTAGTTAATGTGGTATTTGTTTATAGAAATGTGTTAATGGTTATACACTTATAACTAATGCATATACAGTGTTGTTAAAGGAAGCATATCACGATATTTTGTTTTCATTTCATGAATGTTCATGAATAGATGGTGAAGCACCACTAATATATATTTATGAATTTGTTTGAATAATACTTGATTTAATCATGATATAAAAGGTTGTTGACAATAGCAGTTGCAGGAAAAGGTTGTGACATATAAAGATGGATCAAGTTATTGTTATGGTAGGAAATAAGTTAGTGGACTATGCAGATTGAAGGAATGTTGGTTGTAGGATAACCCACTGATGGCAAGTTTATGTAATTAGAAAACACAAATATCATAACTGATGTGTTAGTTTCCTTTAAAGGAATGTCTCGACAATTGTAGTGATTTGTCGTGCAAAAATGTGTGTTTATGCGAGGGGAATATTAGTTAATATGGTATTTGTTTATAGAAATGTGTTGATGGTTATATGCTTATAATTAATGCATATGTAGTGTTCGTAAAGGAAGCATGACAATATATAATTTGTTTGCATTTCATGAATGTTCATGAATAGAGGGTGAAGCACCACTGGTATATATTTATGAATTAGTTTTATTAATACTTGATTTAATCGTGATATATAAGGTTGTTGACAATAGTAGTTGCAGGAAAAGGTTGTGACATATAAAGATGGATCAAGTTACTATTATGGAAGGAAATAAGTTAGTGGGCTATGCATATTGAGGAATTTCGGTTGTAGGATAACCCACTTATGGCAAGAAACATGCCCTAAAGACTCAATGCTCAAGGGTTCGTGGGTAAATGATGTCATGATGATTGTAATAGGTTATAGAAAGTTATGTTATTTTCAAGATGATATCATCTATAATATTTTATGACAATGTTCAAGGGATGGACTCCCTTATAGCCATTGAGCGAAGGGTGAACACCTTCATGAAATTTTAATAATAAAATTAAATGTTTGTTGGTTTTCACCCTACGGGGTTTGGTTTTCTATTGTGTCATATTTATGATGTTGATTCCTTGCATGATGTGACATTTATATTATTAAGAATACGATTAAGTAACTGAGTTAAAAGAATCATGGAATTGATGTAAGCTTACATCATAAAGTTTATGTTAATATGATACAATAGTGGTTGTTAATGGTTATGTAATTTACTATTCCCTTTCTAAAGTTACTCTATGTAATGATTAAGATTCTATCTAATGGTTAATGAGGAATATTAAATAGTAATTTGGATTGTTACATGTGGGTAAATTGTATAAAAAAATTCGAACTCCATACATTTTCAAGCGAAGTTATCAAGGGATGTTACAGCATCAAAATTCTTCAAGTGCAAACTTCTTCCAGATTTCTAAATACAATGTGTAATTGGTCATTATTTAAATTATATTCTTGAATGCTATATAGAGTATATACATAGTTGGCATTAAAATATTTTACATAGCATGTGCATCTAGACATTTTATCACGACACATTAAAATTATTTTTTTTGTTAGAAATATATTTTAAATATATGCAAATATCAAGTCGTATTAAAATATTTTATTGATAACTCACATTGAATATTTTATTATATACAACATTAAAATATTTTCTTTTGACTTTGTTTTTCCATATATAGATATATACGAATTTGATATCGGCATAAATTAATTAACATGGATCTTCAAATAGTTTATTTAAATGTCATGTTGAAATATTTTTTTAAAGAATAAGGTTTTAACATCTTATTCACATTTCTTTTACTTTTAATTATTTTACATGAAATTATAGCACGACATATAGACAACTAATTAAACATGCATAGCATATTTATTTACATTGCTTTTCTATTTAAAAAATATTTTATTTTTATTTTAAGAACACATGTTGAACATAGAAGAAATTATATATCACCTTCAACTTTCAAAATTCAACCTATCCAATGCATCCAATGCTTCCTTGAGCTTCTGGCCCATCTAGAAAAGCTAAAAAAAAGTTACTCTTCAAAAAATTTAAAATATCAAAACCAAAAGTTAAATTAAATTTCTATGATTTCAAAAAAAGGCTAAAAAAAAATACCCTTGAAAAAAATATATATCAAAACCAATTGTCAATGGCTAAAGTTAAATTAAATTTCTATGATTTCACAAAAAGGAATATTTTTAGTAACTCGTCAAATTTTATTTCTAAATTTTTTAACTTGACAAGCATAAATTAAGTATTGATGGTGGCCTACTGCAATTAGATGGACTGAACCACAAATAGCTACGCCTATTCACAAAAGTATGATATCGTATTGCCTCAGGTCGAGTCCCTTATAGAAGTACAAGGAGCGGATTTGGAGAGAGATTCAATCGAGATTCTGCATTTTTCATTACATAGTGCATTGTACATAAAACAATTATGTACAAAGCTACAACATTAACGAGAAAATGTCGTTAACAGGTGCTTTTAAATTTAAAAATATGTTTTTACACATTAGAGATTGGTTAATCTAAACGGCTAATCACATGTGATAATGGTACAACTATGATTTCACTGGAGCAGTATTCAAATTTTTGTGAGATGGGATTCAATTTCAATTAAGAAACCTCACCCATAATTAAATTGAACACCAACTTTCAAGTTGGCCCTATTACACCCAACACAGGGTGGCAGAGCGCATTGAATACGCTTAATCCATTCAAAAACTTCATGTGCGTCCATTATCCACAAATGTTCTTTCTCTGAGATTCATCTGAGAAAAATCCTCTGACCTGAGCTTGAAGGTTTTCACTTCTTGAGGCTCTGAGTACACATTTTCATGACTGAGAGGTCCCCAAGGATTCGATCTCCCATATTCTCGTGCGTCCATTTTTGCCTTACTGTGTTCTTGTGTATATTAGTTGGATTTTTAATATCTCGTCGGCCTCGAACTAGGAGTGAAAGTATGAGTGAAAGTATGGAGTCGAAGGCCAAATTTGAATCACGCAAGGCTGGTAGCCTCGGGGCGATTGAGCATAAGAAGGTGACCATACTATTTGGCATGCAGACTATTCTCAAGTGAATATGAAATATTCTTTTAAGATTTGACTTCAGTTGTCTTCAAATTGATCATATTGTTGTTTAATTGGTTTAAGGTATTTCCTGATTTTCATCTTTTGTTGGGAAGTGTTCATATTCTTTTTCATTTTTCTCTTAAAGCTTAAGTTTGTTGAATTTTGATTCTTAAGACTTGCATCGCCTTATATTTTTAAAGATCCAAATTAGAAATATAAGAGCAATATTTAGCTTTGAGTACTAAGGTTTGCTAGATGAATTTTCAAGTTAAAATGTTCCCTTTTCAACTGTCTTATTAGTCTCTACCCCATAAGGACTGGCAGGGACTATAGTAATCGATTTGTAGTCCCTGCATTAGTTTGACGCAATTATCAATAAGGACATTTTAACTTAATGCAAAGTATTTTGATATGACACATTAACCAATACATTTTAACCAATGAACTAAATCTTCGTCTTATTTGGCCTCAAATCGAGGTATACAGACTCAAAAGTTAGGAAAAAGTTCGGACAAGTGCAAGTGATTAAAACAACCTATCACCTGCATGAAGTAATGCTATCTTTGCATTAGCATTAGTTTGCAACATTTAATGTTAAGGAAATGTTATGGTGTATCTTCTTTGAATGCGAAAGTAAGTGTATTTTTGTTAACAATTAGACACATGTTATGCCATATATGTGTCAATCTTGATAATTGACAGATCTCTGACATAGGTGTCAATCAGCTAGCCCAAGCAACAAAACCCTGTAGGCAATCTCGGGTGATATGAATCAATGGGTGAAAGAAATGCCGCTATGACTTGGATTGGAATGGGTCCATCTCGAACTGTTCCTCGATCTTGATCTGCTGCGGGTAGAGATGCTGGCCTTGGAACAGGTTCTTCAACTTTTGTCTTTGTTCCCCACGGATTCTTTTGGGGGTTTCTATCTCGATCTCTAACAGATGGAAGGTACGCTAGGCGAGGTGGCTAATAAGCTTCCACTGGCAGGACGCTATCATTTGGATTTGCAAGCACAGGGACTACATTAGTACTTGATATCGTGCACAGGCAGGGCCCATACATTGCAACCTTAATCCGGATAGAGCCTAGTGAAGCCTTAATACTAAGACTCAGCTTTCATTGTGATTTGTTACTATTGGTGGTTCTGAATCTCGATCCAGGAGCAGTTCGAAACCAAGAGAAAGTAGCGGTAGATCCCGCAGTGAAAGAGGCAGTTTGGATTTCAGAATGCCCAGGGGTTGTCCGGATCAAAGCGGGAATCTCTCTATCTTGAACCAAGTGGAAGAGGCAACATTGGCAGTGGTTTTCCTCGCTTTCCTTGTAAAGTAAGCGATCGGCCCGGGTTAAATCTCAGCAACGAATACCAGTTATTCAACCCGTATCTACTATGTTCCTTCCTGAAGTGGCACGCGTTTCTTTCTACGATTCCCCCTTTCTATAGCCCTACTATGATTATGAAAACCAACCAAGCTTGTAATTTGAGTAACTATGATGAGTGAGGGGTCTGAAATGCCGTTCTGAGGGGGGGAGCAGATGGGCGACGAGCAAGCAAGCCGCGCGGCAGTCTATATCTAATGGGTATTGAGAAGCATGGGCTCTTTTTGGATACGGGTGGGATTATTACTTGAAGCTGTGGAAGAATGCGCTACTATTATGAATTAGCAGGATGCTTTATGTGCTGGAATAGCTCAGTTGGTTAGAGCGTGTGGCTGTTAACCACAAGGTCGGAGGTCACTGGGACATGAGCAGAAAAGGGAGGAGGGCTTTCCTTGCCTTCCTTGGTCTCGTTTCATCGTCCTACTTGAACCCATCTTCTCACTCACTTGGCAAACCCGCTGCTATGTCAATGGTACCCAGCTCCTCAATTCTGTAGACTTTAATTGGTGCCAGGCCGCTGTGCTTGCCAAGCCCAGCGCCCCTGAGCTAGAGGCCGCCATGAATTATGCCCTGAAGTTGCTCAATCGCAGCACTTCCTTCAGTTCTGCAGATGGGTACCATTCAACATCTCTCTTGAACATTGGTCGTTCTCAAACTAGGTCAAAAAATAATGATGATTGCGTGAATTATCCTCATCCTTGTACAATGTGCATATTTCTGGTTGCACTGGTTATTTACATGAATTTTCTGCAGACAATGGGGTTGTGGAGACAATAGATAAATTGCAGGGAAAAGTAGTAGATCAGTGTGTGTTGGCAAAGGTCGAGTTAGACGTAGATATTGATGTCCAGACGTTGGGGTTGGGGTTGAGAGAGCAAAAGATACGCAATAACAAGAGGGACTATGCTGATCAGGCCAACAAAATTTGGCATTTGCATGGAGAATGTCATATGGGCTCTGTGATTAAGAGGGTCAGGGAGAGGGTTAAACAACAGGGCATCGAATTTATGCCAGCAGCTAAGGTGGCATGGCGGTGACATCTGTTCCGTGAGCTATGACATCTATTGGGCCATCACCTTAAGGTAAGCTAGTGGCTGATTTGATGGAGGTTATGCGAGGCTGATTTGATGGAGGTTAAGTAAGTCAGGTGATATGTACGTGTTATTCATTCCATTGTAGATTATGCATGCAGCGTCCGCTACGTGTAAGTTACTTTTCTTGTTATATAATAAAGTTACAACTGATTTCGTGGTTAACTCACTTCCACTTTTGTTTTTGCTTTAGCTCTGCTACATTTGTGTATTTCAGGTACTGTTTATGTTACTGCATGGTTTTGATATATTTTAGCGGCTGCAGGGTTTCGGTTTTTTACAGAGGGTGACTATATCGTCAGGGCATTGCTATCGTCAGGGCATTCTTTATCCCAATGCCAGCCTGAGAAGTTATTCAGTTATAAAATTTGTTTATTTCTTTATAAAATTTGTTTATTTCTTTATATACTTTTCAAGCATTTTCTGTTAATTGATTTGATACATTCCAAAAGTTTGACGCTAGCTAGCATTTTCTGTTAATCGACTTGGTACATTCCAAAAGTTTGACAGGAATGCCCATCACTGGCTAACGTTTTCTGCTAATTGACTTAGCACATTCCAAACGTTTGACGTGCACACTTTAGGTTTGACTGGATAGGTTGATTATTGTTGTCTTTGTTTGTACTATGCTTTTAGCAAACGAAATATGATACACATAAGCATCATAGGGATATTACATTGTAGTATTGCAATTCAATAAAGGACTGTCAAAACCTGTTACTACCTTTATTAATTCTAAACATGAAAAGAGGAGTGCTCTCTCTTATAGATCCAATAAGGTCTACTAGGGTTTATCAAAAGGGTTTGCAAGTGACTCAAACTGCATTTTCTGTTTTGCATTTTCTGTTTTGCATTTCAGTAGCATTGATTTTGTCTTTAAGATGGCATTTAGGTAATTTGACAATACCTTCAGCTTTTGCCCCATACTCCAAGGTGCTAATTGTTGTGAATAGAAACACTGCCAAAGCTAAAGATGCAGTTGGAGCCTCGGTGGACAGAGCTGTATCCATTAGACTGTGCTTTGGAGAACCAGATAGGAATCAAATAGGAAGCCCTTCGACGACTTGTTTTGCCGGGTAGTTCTACTTCGATTTCAGTATTTCAAATTTGGCCTATATATTTTAGTTAGTAAGGAAACTGATTAGTAAGGAAACTGATAAATATCTTGGAAGCCTTTGGGAAGCCTATATTTAGTGGTGTGAACTTCGCAGTTCTCTCAAGCCCACATTTCTGTGTATATATCCTTCAAAGTGTTCACCTAATTATGGTTATTTCTTGCTTGTAATTTGTGCATATGTTCATATATATCCTTGAAGGCTATGTTCATATATCCTTGAAGGCTAAAAACATAGAGAATCGCAGTTCTCTTAGGCCCACATTTCTGTGTATATATCCTTCAAAGTGTTCACCTAATTATGGTTATTTCTTGCTTGTAATTTGTGCATATGTTCATATATATCCTTGAAGGCTATGTTCATATATCCTTGAAGGCTAAGAACTAAGTGGCTTTCTTCTCTGATTAGTCATTCAAGAACTACATATTCATACAATAAATTTTCTTTCTCATTTCTTTTTAAAACTAAGTTGTATTTGTTCATTTCACTTATTAATTTTAAGCTGTATTTGACTGGTCAGTGGAATGATATACATTTACAGTCACTGGTCCTAACGTACAGTAGGTTCTTTTTGGTCTTTGGCAGTGGTATTTTGAACTCTGATATCAAAACTCTGCATTGGATTTTATCGGACATAAACAGTTTGAACAATTCAGTAGACATTTCCAGTCCCAAAGGTACACACAATGGTTCTCTGTTCTATATGCATTTACATTTTTCAACTTGCTTTGTGACTTTTAATTGCATTGCATGACTAAACATAACATTGCATCGAACATTTAGTCGTCATCATGTATCCTATGTCTGAGGAACACAAATTGCAATTAGCCTTGCAAAAGCATCGCTTATGTCGTGTGGACAATTTCTGATTCATTTTTTTAATTATTATAAAATTTGTTTATTTCTTTATATACCTTTCAAGCATTTTCTGTCAATTGATTTGATACATTGTAGGAACAACAAGATAACTCTATACTCCCTCTTACAACAACACAATTCCTTGGGGTTGGGTACACCTATTAGCTTTGCCTGGTGGGTTTAATTTCGAATCCTTTTCATGTATCAATGCCTAATCCATCCTCTTCAGCTACTGAATAGACTACATAATTGCCACATCTATCCCCTATTAAAGGTGGATCTACATCCATAGTCATTGTTTTTTCCAAGTATTAAGCCAAGAATGTTTTAGAAAATGCAAATTTGAAGTGGTGCATTACCCCCATTTGAGCTATCTGCATACTTGTGATTCCTCTACTTTTTTTTATCTTTGAAAGAGTTTCAAAGTTCTTCAAAATTAACATTTGTGGTAGTCAAACAACTGTATCGATGCAATAGAGACTCATGAAAGGAAGTTGGTCGAGTCATATAGGCATTGGGAAGGGCTTGTTGGATCTTAAATTGATAACTTTTCCAATTAATTTAGTTAATTCAATTAATAAACTAGTATACAATTTCCTTTATCCTAAGTTAAACTCAGAAATAGAATTTACAATAGTCTCTCTTTATCTGGCCACACATGCCTCTCAGATTAGCTAGTGGTGGTGGATGCCTTATCTAAAGCTGGTCGGCTTGTATGAGCCCTTTCTTCTATAACTCAAGAGTGATATGCCTCCTTGAGAACTATGATGTGCCTTCTCTTGTTTCTATATGGCACAATACACTATTGTTGAATTCGATATTGAAATTATTAATAGTTTAGAAGGTGATAAATTAACTACTCCACCAATTGGAGTTGGAGTTCGAAAGTAAAAAGAATCGTTTGGGCAAGAGCCATCTATTAGTCTAGTATATCCCCTATTAAAGGCGGATCTACATCCATAGTCATTGTTTTTCCAAAGTATTAAGCCAGGAATGTTTTAGAAAATGCAAATTTGAAGTGGTGCATTACTGTCATGCGGAAAGAGTTACTTTTGCTGACAAAACTAACCTCCCTAGAAGCCTAAGAATCTCTAGTGACAAACAAGACAATTAAGAGCAATCCTTCTCTAAACATGCATTATCATACGAGAAACCAAGTGTTTTTCGATCCTACCTGAAGTCCAACGCTATTGTAGTAGTCTAGTCTCATCGATCCAGATGAGCTCCTCCTTCACTTCGAAACCTGCATACACTAACAATCAAACGATTACATAACACCTGAATATCTCATAAACAAAACACATTCAACATATAGACCAAGGAGTATATGAAACAATTCATTAACAACAAATCATTGAGAAGAATGGACTTATTTGTATTAAGGAAACAAAAGAAACCATTACAACCTGAGCCTTGGTGTTGTGCAAGTTCCTCCAGGGTCCAGGAAGATTTTTCCTCTACTTTGACAAGCTCACCCACTTCCAAATGAAACAAGAAAGGATGGTAATCTCTCCTCACAAGCTTCTACAAGGAAGTCCTAATTCCAGCATCATCTACCCTTTGGAATGTTTAGCTTTCAACCTCTCCTCCTCTCGCCCAATGCCTATATTTATAGTGTTCTAGAGGAAGTTATTCAGGTCCAACATCAAT
>APFE030891388.1:56537-83825 GCA_000404065.3 Pinus taeda
TGACCTTTACAGGAGTACGCACCCATCCCTTGACTTACAGAGCGTACAAGTACGCAGGTACAATGAGCTTGGGATACATACACGCAGGCAAGGTAGAGAGAACCTGCGTACCCAGAGATAAACATGATTTCTATTGACTTTCTCTCTTTCTTGAAGTTTGACATGGAGAGAAGAGGTATTAGGCTTGACAAGGAGGATAATATGACTATTGATGGAGCCATATTAACTGCAGATAGTCATGGTGACAATTTTTAGTGTAACAATTACCCCCATTTGAGCTATCTGCATACTTGTGATTCCTCTACTTTTGTATATCTTTGAAAGAGTTTCAAAGTTCTTCAAAATTAACATTTTTGGTAGTCAAACAACTGTATCGGTGCAATAGAGACTCATGAAAGGAAGCTGGTCAAGTCATATGGGCATTGGGAAGGGCTCGTTGGATCTTAAATTGACAACTTTTCCAATTAATTTGGTTAATTCAATTAATAAACTAGTCATATTTGAACATCTTGAATTTCCCTTTTGCAAGTGGCTTAGTTAAGATGTCAATGACTTGTCGCCATGTTGGACATATTGCAGAACCATGGCTCCCTTCTAAACCGTATCCTTGATCTCAGTGTCTTTGGATTGATTGTGAAATACTAGATCTTTATAGACTTCCATGCGACTTTGATTATCACATTAAATCATAGTTGTGTCCAAAGTCTGAGTTGTCAATTGTGCTTTTTTTCTGGCCTTGTGTGTTAGTAAGGGGTCATAACATTCCTGACTCACTATGTGTATTCATGGTATAGGACTCCAGGTCTGCCTAGTTCTTTCTTGCAGGTGAGTGCCCTTGAAATGGTAAACAAGGGAATGTATGTAAATAAACTATCTGGGGTGCGGGAGGATGTTTGTAGAAGTTTTCCAACTCCTGGCAAACAGATTTCAGTAAAGGACTGTCAAAACCTGTCACTACTAGGGTTTATTAAAAGGGTTAGTCTCTCTTTATCTGGCCACACATGCCTCCCAGATTAGCTAGTGGTGGTGGATGCCTTATCTAAAGCTGGCCGGCCTGTATGAGCCCTTTCTTCTATAACTGAAGAGTGATATGCCTCCTTGAGAACTGTCATATGCCTTCAATTGTTTCTATATGGCACAATACACTGTTGTTGAATTCGATACTGATCCCATGAATTCATACATGTCATTTTCCCTATTCTATTTCTGAGAGCGAAGACATGAATTCATACATGTCATTTTCCCTAATCTATTCCTGAGAGCGAAGACAACAAAATACATCAAATTCACTAGCATTAAATATTCGGAAGCAAAGCAAAATGTAATTGCGAAAGTAAAGCAAAATTCAGTGCAATTACAGACGCAATTGTCAAGAAGTTGACAGTCCTCTCCCTATATTTAGATTTCTTTGTCCCTCCCAAAAGGGTGCATTGAAGCTATATCCTTAAAAAAAAGGATCTAAAGTGATTCATTACAGTAGCTATATGTCTTCGCGTTTAAAAATCATCTTCTTTGGTTATGACATTGGACAAGGATACTTCTTTCAGCATTCAACCGAATAACTGGGGGTATTCAGCGTTCAAGAAATGGCATGGAACCAAGCTTTTCAGAAATACCTTTTCACAGGCCATATTAATGCAGATTTGGGCAGTTGTAGAGGATTTCAAAGCCCTAGTCTTTAGGCTTGTGGCAAAAAGATTTCAATAAAGGACTGTCAAAACCTGTCACTACCTTTATTAATTCTGAACATGAAAAGAATGTGCTACATGAAAATGCCCCTAAACTACTAGCTGCTGATTCAAGGCTCAATGAATGAATCTGTACCTCTGTGCTCTCTCTTATAGATCCAATAAGGTGTACTAGGGTTTATTAAAAGGGTTTGCAAGTGACTCAAACTTAGGAATACAATTTCCTTTATCCTAAGTCAAACTCAGAAATAGAATTTACAATAGTCTCTCTTTATCTGGCCACACATGCCTCTCAGATTAGCTAGTGGTGGTGGATGCCTTATCTAAAGTTGGCTGGCCTGTATGAGCCCTTTCTTCTATAACTCAAGAGTCATATGCCTCCTTAAGAACTGTGATGTGCCTTCACTTGTTTCTATATGGCACAATAGCAAGAGCCATCTATTAGTCTAGTTGGTAATTCTTTTCACTCTAATCAACATTTTGCATTTTTGTTTATCCATCGAATATATAGTTGTTAGACCAAGGTTGTCTCTGGTTCAGGGATTCCACAAGTATCTGCTCAAAGCCCTCTTCAATGACTATTAGATTCACAAAGAAACACCCAACTATCAACAAAGTAGGACCAACAAGATAAATCTATACTCCCTCTTACAACATAGATCCAATAAGGTGTACTAGGGTTTATTAAAAGGGTTTGCAAGTGACTCAAACTTACGAATACAATTTCCTTTATCCTAAGTCAAAATCAGAAATAGAATTTACAATAGGCTCTATTTATCTGGCCACACATGCCTCTCAGATTAGCTGGTGGTGGTGGATGCCTTATCTAAAGCTGGCCCGCCTGTATGAGCCCTTTCTTCTATAACTCAAGAGTGATATGCCTCCTTGAGAACTGTGATGTGCCTTCACTTGTTTCTATATGGCACAATACATTGTTGTTGAATTCGATATTGAAATTATTAATAGTTTAGAAGGTGATAAATTAACTACTCCACCAATTGGAGTTGGAGTTGGAAAGTAAAAAGAATCATTTGATCTATTAGTCTAGTTGGTAATTCTTTTCACTCTAATCAACGTTTTGCATTTTTGTTTATCCATCGAATATATAATTGTTAGACCAAGGTTGTCTCTGGTTCAGGGATTCCACAAGTATCTGCTCAAAGCCCTCTTCAATGACTATTAGATTCAGAAAGAAACACCCAACTATCAACAAAGTAGGAACAACAAGATAAATCTATACTCCCTCTTACAACAACACAATACCTTGGGGTTGGGTACATGTATTAGCTTTGCCTAGTGGGTTTAATTTCGAATCCTTTTCATGTATCAATGCCTAATCCATCCTCTTCAGCTACTGAATAGACTACATAATTGGCACATGTATCCCCTATTAAAGGTGGATCTACATCCATAGTCATTGTTTTTTCCAAGTATTAAGCCAAGAATGTTTTAGAAAATGCAAGTTTGAAGTGGTGCATTACCCCCATTTGAGCTATCTGCAATTCACACATGTAAGTTGCCCTATTCTATTTCTTAGAGTCGAGACAACAAAATACGACACATGGATACATAGACTATACAGCGGGAATTCCCCATTCACACATGTAAGTTGCCCTATTCTATTTCGTAGAACCAAGAAATACGAAATATGATGCATGGATACATAGACAATACAGTAGGAATTCCCATGAATTCTGAAGGTTAATACCCATGGATACTTCTTTCGGCATTGAACCGAATAACCGAGGGTATTCAGCATTCAAGAAATGGCATGGAACCAAGCTTTTTAGGAATGCCTTTGCACAGGCCATATTAATGCAGATTTGGGCAGTTGTAGAGGATTGCAAAGCCCTAGTCTTTAGGCTCGTGGAAAACAGATTTCAGTAAAGGACTGTCAAAACCTGTCACTAACTTTATTAATTCTGAACATGAAAAGAATGTGCTACATGAAAATGCCCCTAAACTGCTAGCTGTTGATTCAAGACTCAATGAATGAATGTGTACCTTTGTGCTCTCTCTTATAGATCCAATACAGTGTACTAGGGTTTATTAAAAGGCTTTGCAAGTGACTCAAACTTAGGAATACAATTTCCTTTATCCTAAGTCAAACTCAGAAATAGAATTTACAATAGTGTCTCTTTATATGGCCACACATGCCTCTCAGATTAGCTAGTGGTGGTGGATGCCTTATCTAAAGCTGGTCGGCTTGTATGAGCCCTTTCTTCTATAACTCAAGAGTGATATGCCTCCTTGAGAACTGTGATGTGCCTTCACTTGTTTCTATATGGCACAATACACTGCTGTTGAATTCGATATTGAAATTATTAATAGTTTAGAAGGTGATAAATTAACTACTCCACCAATTGGAGTTGGAGTTGGAAAGTAAAAAGAATCCTTTGGGCAAGAGCCATCTATTAGTCTAGTTGGTAATTCTTTTCACTCTAATCAACGTTTTGCATTTTTTTTTATCCATCGAATATATAATTGTTAGACCAAGGTTGTCTCTGGTTCAGGGATTCCACAAGTATCTACTCAAAGCCCTCTTCAATGACTATTAGATTCACAAAGAGGCACCCAACTATCAACAAAGTAGGAACAACAAGATAAATCTATACTCCCTCTTACAACATAGATCCAATAAGGTGTACTATGGTTTATTAAAAGGGTTTTCAAGTGACTCAAACTTAGGAATACAATTTCCTTTATCCTAAATCAAACTTAGAAATAGAATTTACAATAGTCTCTCTTTATCTGGCCACACATGCCTCTCAGATTAGATGGTTGTGGTGGATGCCTTATCTAAAGCTGGTCGGCCTGTATGAGCCTTTTCTTCTATAACTCGAGTGATATGCCACCTTGAGAACTGTGATCTGCCTTCACTTGCTTCTATATGGCACAATACATTGTTGTTGATTTTGATATTGAAATTATTAATAGTTTAGAAGGTGATAAATTAACTACTCCACCAATTGGAGTTGGAGTTGGAAAGTAAAAAGAATCCTTTGGGAAATAGCCATCTATTAATCTAGTTGGTAATTCTTTTCACTCTAATCAACGTTTTGCATTTTTGTTTATCCATCGAATATATAATTGTTAGACCAAGGTTGTCTCTGGTTCAGGGATTCCACAAGTATCTGCTCAAAGCCCTCTTCAGTCACTATTAGATTCACAAATAAACACCCAACTATCAACAAAGTAGGAACAACAAGATAAATCTATACTCCCTCTTACAACAACACAATTCCTTGGGGTTGGGTACACCTATAGCTTTGCCTGGTGGGTTTAATTTCGAATCCTTTTCATGTATCAATGCCTAATCCATCCCCTTCAGCTACTAAATAGACTACATAATTGCCACATATATCCCCTATTAAAGGCGGATCTACATTCATAGTCATTATTTTTTCCAAGTATTAGGCCAAGAATGTTTTAGAAAATGCAAATTTGAAGTAGTGCAATACCGCCATTTGAACTATCTGCGTACTTGTGATTCCTCTACTTTTGTATATCTTTGAAAGAGTTTCAAAGTTATTCAAAATTAACATTTGTGGTAGTCAAACAACTGTATCGGTGCAATAGAGACTCATGAAAGGAAGTTGGTCGAGTCATATATGCATTGGGAAGGGCTCGTTGGATCTTAAATTGACAACTTCTCCAATTAATTTGGTTAATTCAATTAATAAACTAGTAGAGGCTATGGTAGCATTCCATTGTGAAGTTCCATAACCCATTAAAGTTTACCTAGTGCCAGTGCCTACAAATATAGATTTAGTTGGTTGATATGATAAGGTGCATGTTGAAACATTCTTCATATCTCTATGCACAGTAGGGCTACCCAATTTCAAATTTGGCCTATATATTTTAGTTAGTAAGGAAACTGATATATATTTTAGTTAGTAAGGAAACTGATGAATATCTTGGAAGCCTCTTGCAAGCCTATATTTAGTGGTGTGAACTTCCCAGTTCTCTCAAGCCCACATTTCTGTGTATATATCCTTCAAAGTGTTCACCTAATGTTATTTCTTGCTTGTAATTTGTGCATATGTTCATAGAATCCCCATGAATTCTAAAGGTTAAATGACTCATGGATACATAGACTATACAGTGGGAATTCACACATGTAAGTTGCCCTATTAGGAATTCGCATGAATTCACACATGTAACTTGCCCTATTCTATTTCTTAGAGTCTTGACCATAATCTTTCCTTTCGTCATTGCTGGTTGTGTGGCATTTCCTTGCCTCAGCCAAAGTGGTTTGACCAACCTGTGGTTATGACAGCTAAACTATGTTTGTTCACTTCAAGTCTGTCCATAACATCACTTTAAGCTACAATTAATTAAACGCACAACTAAGTCCGTCACAGCGGCTCGCCTCCTTTCGTGGCTTGTCCATCGACCATAAAGACTTTTACCAAGTCAGCTGGCAGGGATCTATTAAACCTTAAAGAGTTCATATTTAAGATCTTATACAACCAATTTATGCATCTTAATCACTTAGACGTATCAATTCTTTTCATATTGGGCCTGCATAACAGTTCCTACAAATCTATAACTAATGATTGAAATAAAGACATCTCCTGCCGCTTTTAGCTACCTAGCTCGAGAGGGCAACAACTCTGTAACATCCGACTCTATAACATCCGATTTGGTAATCAACATAGGATCTCCTTTTTTTTTAAAGCGCAGACAGGCTTGACTCACTGATTGGACAGTGGAAGTCCCAAGCCCCGTTTGTTAGTTGGGGCTTGCATCTCCAATAAATGCCCTTCATATTGGATAATATCCTCTGCAATTTGATCTTGAAGTATTTCAACTACATTTCAAATCAGGCCGTATATGTATTTATGTATTTATTTCTGCACCTGTCAAAAATCTATCCCGCATTCAAGTGTTGTGATCTTGCACGACTTTCCCTATTTGATTGTACAACACGTTTCTGTGTTTACCCACTCTCTTTCAATCTTTTCAAATGATTACCTCTTCCTTCTGGTAAAATATTCTCAAAAACCCAGTGCCATTCACACTTAAAACCAGCTTTCAAACATCCTGAACTCTTTTATAAATTACCTTCAGCACCTACATATTGACATACATCTCTCTGCTTCACATAACATGGAATCCATTAGCATAAGCCAACTTACTCAACTGTCAACATTGCTTCTCTTAGCACTTGTCCTCATGACTCTTTTGATTATGGACATCGTAAAAGTAGAAGCACAAAGAAAAAAGAAAGCAAGAAACAACCACTAACAATAGGAGCATAGGAATATGAGTTACAATGCACATTCTTGAGTTACAGACAAGTTTTAAATTTATGCAAGCTAGTTTATGTATCATGCTCATGTCAGTTTTGAATCATTGAATTTCTATTTCAAAAGTTAAATATGCCATCCATTAATACAAGAGAATACCATTGTGCTTGTACTACAAGTTGGCTATACAAGAAAGTCCCTGCATCCTTATACCATCCAGCTCTTAGATTCTTTCACATTTGTACTATTTTGAATATTGTTCATGGTGCTCTTCTTTCGTTCTTTGTTTACAGATATCTTAATCATCGGAGTTATCAACACAAGTAGCAGCTGCGGATCTTGAAAAACCTGCTTCAACTTTTCTTCAGAGCTGGTAGAAAGTGATTTGGTTCCTTTCTCAAGTGGCCTTTATTCTTGAGAGCCTGGAGCGAGAGGGAATACAGTCTCAGTCTTTTCCAACAGTACGGGTTGACAACTATATTACATGTATACTGATATGTGCTTGTACTACAAACTGGCCATACAAGAAGGAGCATACTATACTATTAGGTTCTTTCACATTTGTGCTCTTTTGAATATTGTTCACAGTTATTGTTAACGGTGCTCTTTTTTGTTCTTTGTTTATAGATATCCTAATCATCGGAGTTATCAACACAAGTAGCAATTGCGGCCCTTGACAACCCTACTTGAAAACCCCTACTATACACAACAGTTTCCTGTAATTGTGCGTACAGATTGATTCTTTCACATTTGTGTTGTTTTGAATATTGTTCATGGTTATTGTTCACTGTGCTCTTTTTCGTTCTTTGTTGACAAATATCCTAATCATCGGAGTTATCAACACAAGTAGCAGTTGTGGCCCTTCACAACCTTGCTTGAAAACCCCTATCAGCAACAATTATGGCAGAAAACAATTTGAACTGTTTATTGTACCAGAGGGACTATACACAGTAGCTTCCTGTAATTGTGCATATAGATTGACTTATTTTACCCTCTGTAGCGTACTCCTTGAGAATAACTAGAAGTATGAATTTTTGTTTTCCGAGATATAACCTTGAGAAGAATTTCCTTTTTTGCACTAAGCAGTCATTCAAGAACTGCATATCTTGTATCAAAATTACTTTTTTGAACTAAGTAGTCATTCAAGAACTAAGTGAATACTAAGCTCCAGTTCCCGTTCATAAAACAGTTTATTGTACCAGAACTACTCTAGCCTCTGCTGCTAGCCATATCTTGTATTCTTATCTCATTACTTTTTTAACTACATACTCATTCAAGCACTAAGTGGCTTTCCTCTCTGATTACTCAGTCAAAATTACTTTTTATGGAAGTGAAGCAGTTTTCACTGCAAATCATTTAATTCGCCTCTTAATTATAATGTTGTTGTAAAACTATAAATATTGCCTTTACAAAATCTATTTGGGACAATGTTGCCCTTAATGCAAGAACACAGTTGATCATGTTTCTCTACAGATTTTAATTTCAATGCTCATTCCATGGAGGATGAGAATCACGATGCCGAGGATGCATTGATGATGTATGTGCAATAAGGAGATTTTAATTCAATGCTGGTTCCGTGGAGGATAAGAATGGCAATGGCTCAAATGTTGCATCTACTGTTCCAGGAACCTACTGGAGCCCCTACTGTTGGCTGCTACCAAGAGCTCAGTTGATCATGTTTCTCTACAGATTTCAATTTCAATGCTCGTTCCATGGAGGATGAGAATCGCGATGCCGAGGATGCATTGATGATGTGCAATAAACAGATTCTAATTCAATGCTGGTTCTGTGGAGGATAAGAATGACAGTGGCTCAAATGCTGCATCTACTGTTCCAGGAACCTACTGAAGCCCCTACTGCTGGCTGCTAGATCAAAAGCAGAATATAGGGCTCTCTGGCTGCTGGTGGCTGGAACATCTAGGCAGGGACTATCTGCCATGCAGCCTGTCTTGTTTAGCTCTTGCTTTTAAAAGATTTAAA
Source organism: Pinus taeda (assembly GCA_000404065.3). Lineage (NCBI taxonomy): Eukaryota > Viridiplantae > Streptophyta > Pinopsida > Pinales > Pinaceae > Pinus > Pinus taeda. The sequence continues at coordinate 65,458 of APFE030891388.1, forward strand.
GATAAAGTTTATAAATCCAAAGAAAATAAATGCTTACAAATATGTTTCTAAATTTTTTAAGTTTGGCAGCATAATCCATGGGTTTCATCTTTATTTTGTTCAATTTAGCTTGGAATATTCAAGCTTGCAAGTTGATTTTTCAAGTTAATTAACATGTTTCATTTCTAACTATTTTATTTTGGATTTTAATTTTAAAAAGTTTTAAAGATAAAAAAAATTAAAAAGGAAAATAAACATTTACAAAAAACAATTATGAAGCTTTAAAGTTTGGCAAAGATATTCATGAATTTATTTTTCTATTTTAGTTTTCACATTAATGAAAGGAAAAAAGGTATAACTACCTCAAATATGGAGAAGAAAGCAATAAAGTCAAATAATATTTTTTCTTGTCTTGGAGACCTTTTTGAAATTTATCTTGTCATGCAATAGATTTTGAAATTGGGATCCTAACTGAAAGGGATCTTTTTAGACCATCATAATATGTCCATCAACTCATTGACCATAATTTAAAAAGCTATAATTTTTTTATACTAATATGAAGCTGTTTTTATTTCTTTCATCAGTAACTATGCTATTGTGCTTGTGTATTTACTTATTCTATTGTCTTTATTGATTAAATAGGTGTAAATCTTGAAAAATGTCTCTTGTTTGTCGCCCTAAGAAGGATAAAAAGAAATTGTTGGTTATTGATGCATTTGGTCTCCCACGGCATTCTAATCAACAATCTAATCTTCAAAATGAAGTTCATGCTAATATACATGAATATGATGAATCAAAGAGTGTATAGCTTGTTGAAAGAGAATAATGGCCAAAGAAACACAAGAGAATATTCAAATCTAAATGGAAGACAAGATTTCAATGGGATTATGTTGTAAAATATTGTAATGTTAACGAAACGATAAAATTTTCTTAGTGTGTTAAAATTAAAAGAGACATTCCATTTGAAAAAGAGGGAAGTACCACTCTTCAAATTAGTCGTCTAAGTGGCCATGTAGAATCATAAGCTCATAAATTATCTTTACAACTTTTAGAGGGATAAAGAAAAGGAAGTAATATTCCAATCAATAAACATGTTGAACTAATGGTAGATGCTGAGAAGGATAGAATTATATTAGTGATTGAAAACATGTACATGATTTATCTTTAGAAATGTATAAGTCAATATGTTACTTGAATAGGTATAAATGCACTCCACACATGCCTCTAACAGATGAATATTTTGCAGACACAAATACATCATTAGGAAAAGAGTTTCTTTGAGTTGTTAAAAAGGTGTATTAGAACAAACTAAAAGAGGAGATTTTACATAGCCCATTTTACTCAATTTTAGTTGATGAAAGCATTGGTTGAACTATGGAACACCATTTGATTGTTTATATTACATATTTGACAAATGGAGGAAGAGGTCAATGTGTAAAATAAAGTATGGAACAACTCAGTGTATGTATGATCCACTGATAATTCTTTTAGCATAAATGGATCTATCTTTGATTAAGTTAGTTGGTTTTGGCTCAGATGGTGCATCTACAATGAGGGGTATTCATGAAGGTTTATCTTCTAATCTCACCGAGATGCTCCTCATTTATTATATTTCCATTTATTAGCTCCTAGGGAAGCATTAGCAACTAATTATGCTTCATCTCATTTTCTAGAGTTGCAATATATTGACAAATTTGCAAAAAAAAAGTATTCATGACTTGGGAAATCAACTAAAAGACATGAAGAATTGAAAGAGATGATGAAATCATTTCAAATCAGTAAGTTACAGGTCTTACAAATTCATAAAATTAGGTGGATCTCTAGATGTGAGGTCTTTGAAAGACTTGTTAAACTCATGTCTTCTTTGTTAAAGGATTGGGAGTTAAGGGAGAAGAAAATGTGTGAGTTGGAAACAATATTTCAAGTGAAAATTTTCATCCATGTACTTGTAGATGTGCTCATTGAATTAAATAATTTCAATCAAAAGTTCGAAGAGGATCATGTTGATATTACATCTATTGATAGTCCTTTATATGTTTCTATTAGCATGCTTCACAAAAAATTTTTGGGAAGCATTTTTGGGGTAGGTGTAGTGCAAATGTCCTTGTTTTTAGTTAAAGCACAAAGAGGAACCCTTGAATTTGAAAATAGCATAGGTATGGTACATTTACATCCATTGAGATTCCAAATTTTTGCAAATACGTGAAGATAGAGGACACTAGACGATTGTACTATTTTGGGAAAATGTTTTGTTGTAAAGGTGATTGAAACTTTAGATAGGAGATTCATAGATTTACACATATTTAATGCTGCTAATTTTTCATTCCTTGACATTATTATGAAGAAGCGAATGATAGAGACTCTCAAACAAAAAGTGGTTGAAATGTTTATGTAAAAACATTAGTGTTAAGGTATCATCTATTATGGATACTACTAGATGTTTGGGTGAAATGGATGAATTTGTTTGCACTATTTATAAACCATACCCCAAAATCATATGTATGGGGCATGAGATCTATGTGGAGATGAACCTGAATGGTTTGAAGGCTTTCCATATTTGTTGCAGTTATGGAAAGTTATTCTCGTTATCCCAGCAAGCACAACAATGTGTGAAAGAGGCTTCTCAAAATTAAATAGGATAAAAAATTATGATAGATAAAGACTTTCATTGGAGACACTAGATATGTTAATTTTTTGTCTCTAAGTGCACCTCATGTTCTAAATGAGGTAGATTTGAATGTTATTTATGATGTTTGGAAAAAAAATGAAAACTAGAAATCTTTTTCCATTGGGAAAAAAATATATATATTTTCAATGATGTGAGTCCAAATACTTTTTAAGGTCATCGAACAAATAGAAGAAACATATGTGTACCTTCTTTTCATGGAATTTGAGAAAAATGTTTGCTTATTGACTAAGTTGTATTAAGATTTTATAGTGTTTTAATGTATCATTTCTTTAAATTTTTAAGACTTTAAATATTTGGAGGGACACTATTTTATTTTGGCATTTTTTTATGAAGGGTTTATTTAATGTACACTTATCAATAGAAGTACATTTTTTTTATAACCTTTCATCTTTGAAGGGTTAGATGAATATATGCCCTTCCAAATGAAATTAAGACCAACCCTTCAAATTTGAATGTTAATCGCCCTCATACTGGGCCATAGAATGGGCCTCTCATCTCAAAAATAGCCTCACATATATTATTATATACCATATCAAAAACAGAAAAATATATTATTGCTATTCGCCTTCTTCATTCTTTGTGATTTTGAAAGTGTCTCTCTCCAAATATAGTCCAATATTCGATAGGGCATCTACCATGGAGCTTCTACTACTGTAAATATGATGTGAAGATACCTAAGTAAATTGAGATATTTGTTATTTAAATTTTTTAACAATGATAAGAAGAGTGTAATTATAGATTCATGTTGCTTCTTCATCCAAATTACAACAGTTTGTGAGTCCCCATATATGTGGAAGGACGTTATTCCTTATGAAATGACTATTTGTAGGGTTAATTTTAAAGAAAATAGTTCATCATAGTTATTTGTTGTTGTCCTAATATTTGTAACAAATGATAAAGATATAATATTTGAGATATGAAAATTTCCACCATATCCATGCAAGGAGGGGGAGCCTTGTGTCCATCAAAAAAATCCCAAGGGGAGTCCATTTTAGTTTTAGTGTACTAAATAGAGCATATGAGTGGGGAGGGTCCTTTCTGATTTAGTTATTTACAATTTCTTGACTTTGTACGGCTATCCTAGCTGATGATGTGCCTTTATATTAAATTATGGCTTGCTTCTTCTCCAACCATACACCCCAAGCCACTATTAGAGGGAGTTATTTGTGATGTGATTTATGTTATTTTGATAGCCAGTGCGAAAAAACACATCAATATTTGGATTATCCTAGACATATAAACTTCTAGTTTAGTAACATAACATGGCTTATATATTTTTGGTAGGTGACTTGAACCCCTGAATGGGTTTCTAGACCCATTTGGCTACAAGGGTCTTTGAAACCAATGGAGATTTTTTAGTCCCCAACCCCCTAGTTCTTTTTGGAATGGAAATTTTATGTCGATGTTGTTAGGCATGGAATCCCCCCCAAGGCATGTTTTGGAGCTCAAAGCCCAAGTTTTGACCCAATATTGTTGTAAAGACTCTGCGAATTGCAGGCATAGAGCATGAAATGTATGAAAGAGTCACAGGGTTGTTCACCCTAGTTTTGTAATGTAATATCGGTTGGATAGACCTACCCATGGTCTGTGGACCATGGAATTGTATAAATAGAGTGAGGCTCTAAGTGTAAAGGGAGAGGGAATAATAGAATAAGTCTAAGAGATTGAGTCACAAGGGTAAAGTGTGTCTTTGGGTAGTAGAGTAGGAGAAGGCTCTGCAGTTGAGTACGCAGAGGCCTGGTAGTCCGCAACTGAGTGCGCGGACCCCTACAGCTGAGTGCACAAGGCAGATCGAGTCTATAACCTAGGAAGGAATTAATAAAGAGAGGTTTGTTATCAATTTGTGTATTTGTTCTTGGGTTAATGCATGTTTGATATAAATTGAAAATATATTGTTTATTTACTGCATGCACCTATATGAATGATTTATGTTGTTAAGTATAACTTAAAGCACACAAGTAGGCTAAAATAATCAACTAACATTGGAATAATAGTAAGGACTTGGGTAATAACAACGTTCGGCCCCCAAGTAGGGCTGTGTGAAGGTAGTATCTTTGGCTGCGAGGTACGGGAAAGTTCGCATAGCGACGTGCACGTAGGGTCAAACCACGAACCACTTGAACTCATCAGACATCTCCAAGGTGTGGAAACCTGGTTCTAGCACCCCCCCATACTACTTGGGTGAGACCTTAATCTGCACTCCACAAACTGTTGTCGAAAGGGCCAATAGTACTGGGATTTGTTTGGCTAAATTAACTCTGAACCTGGGTCAGGCCCCAATAAGCCAACAAATGGTTCCATTGTTGAGACCAAGATCTGTATAAGAGATGTCTCATGTCATGTCACTAGAATCCGACAAAGAAATAAATTAAAGAATGGTTGAACAAAAAGATTCATGTGTTCGCGGCGCAGGAAAACAGGAATCCACAGTTATCAAAGGAAGAGTGGTTAGGTTTCTAGTTATATACGGAAATCCATGAAATTTTCTTTGCATCCTTCCCCTCTAAGCTATACGAGGGGATCGTGAAGCTAGCAGACTGTCAAGGAAGGTGTAGGCTCGACAAACGTATTGTGTGGACTCAAGAGTTGGTGCGCAGACTGGAAGCATCAGAAGATAAGATCACATGCGTTGTAGACTATTGGCTTGATCAAATAATCGGAGGGTTTATTACCAAGTTCACAATAGATACTTTAGTTAGCTATAGCGAGGCAGAATGACGCTTCCTCAAAGGACTGCGAGGTAAGTATGTTAAATATTTGAACACTTGGATTAAGATGCTACTATGCAAAAAGCGGGTTATGCGAATAAATTGATGTTTGGGGCTACGTGAAGTGGGAGGATCTACAAAAACGAAGGTAATGCAAAATTAGAGACTAGTCCCTTGATTTCACCTCCATAGAAAAGCGAGGACGAACTCATGAAAGTTTCACCAAGAAGTGCGATCAATTTGATAAGTCAGTGAATTCTGAGCATACCACCCCCACCTACACCACCACCAGTTTCACAACCTTCAACCCCATCTTCGCCCACACCACCTTCGCCACCACCACAATTAAATATGGCAAGTGCGATAAAGTTGTCAATGTTCAAAGGAGTAGGGAACGAAGATCTGGACCAATTTTGGTTCATAGTAAAGGCTATATGGGAAGCATAGGGAGTCTTGGATGAAAATATAAAGAAAGCAATGTTATTCAGTGCCTTGTAAGATTGCGCACTGACATGGTACATTAAGCATTCCAATGAAAATCCAAACGCAGGGATCGCAAATATCCAAGTTGCGCTAAACAGGGAATTTAGCAGGCTGAAATTAGACACACAGTCAATTATTGGATTTAAGGACATCATGATGCTTCTAGGCGAGACCCTGTGGGAGCTAGATCAAAGACTGAAGTGTATGATTCATGAAGCCAATATGACCTTGACAGATGGGCAACACCGCCCACAGTTTGTAGCATCGCTAACATGGCATCTAAGGAATGCGATGTCACAGTAGAAGCTATCCACTCAAGCCGAGGCCTTGGAGATCGCAATGATACTGCATGATACCCCAATACAAGATCCTAACCTAGGAATTAAACAGATCCATGCATAGTTGAAGAGCTTTTTCCTTGAAATGCAGAGTTTGAAACAAGATAGGAGGCTCGCCTAGAAGTGCGCGAGGAGGTATGGTGCATAAAGTCCAAAGGCTAGGGACATGGCAAGGACCATTGTCCAGTATTCGTGAACTACCTAGTGGCAGGAGGACCAATGCCATTGAGATTAGAGGCCCAAGCAAGACTAAACACAGTGCCTGCATTATGGTGTGCGATTTGTCAGATAGGAGGAAAGCATGCTACAGATAACTACCATCTCTTAGAGAAGTATATGTAGAGTTCCCAGTAGTTATTCTATAATTTCTGCAGGTCAGTAGGTCATGATGAATGCACTTGTAGAAGTTATGAACTATTGATGGATCAGACTCCTTCCTATAAAGTTCAAACCGAAACATGGGCCCTCGATCAAAATGCAGGGATGACGTGCACTAGGTTTTGAGGCAGAAGAGGTCGAGGTGGAATGGGACCAGGAAGAGGTCGCAAACAGCTAATCTGTTACAATTTCGGAGGGCCAGGGCATGATGCCCAAGATTGTACAAATCTAATGAGCCCTTCATGCTTATATTATACCCAGTTTGATCATGAGATGGAGGACTCTCCCACACTGATAGCAAGGTTGTGCGATAAAGGAGTGCTCCAACCTCCCCCAACTTAGAACCTACAAATGATGAGGTCTGAGCCACACGAGGAAGACCCAAATGTGAATATCGTGATTCGAAGTGTTATTATGATAGGAGATGACAAAGGAAAGTAGCCCGAAGAGAGTTCCTGGGTTCGCAAGGCTCCAACAAAAGAGCCAGAATTTGATTTGGAGTGTGCTAAGGAGACATCCATGGAAGCTAAGAAGAGCTTCGTGAAGGCCTCCACTTCAGGTAGTAATGACAAACTGGAAAAGGAAATGGACCCATCAATGCTCACTACCTTTTTGGAGACATGCATGAAGCTGCTACATGATAGCAAAGCTGTGAAGGGACTGTAAGAACTCATTACTAGATGTGTTGGGACTGCGCCCAGAGAATCGCGTATAGCCTAAAAGCTCAGGAAGTACACAACATGAATAGTAAGGGAGATGAGATTGACCACATAGATCGGGGAATATGAAATGGATCAAGTGATTTTGGATCTAGGATCGGACGTGAACATATTACCAAAGCAGACATGGGAACGCATGGATAGGCTCGTGTTGCAATGGTCTCTGGTTCAATTGTGAATGGAAAATGAGAAAAAGATCCTACCCATGGGAAGATTGCAAGGAATAACGATGGATATCGAAGGTGCGCGCGCACTTGAAGATTTCGAAGTGATAGAGATTATTGATGATAGAAATCCCTATCCCACACTACTGGGAATAGGTTGGGCCATTGACATGAATGAAGTGATAAATCTAAAGAAGCGCAAGATGACTTTCGAGAAAAAGTCACTATGCGTAGTGGTACCTTTAGACCCTGTGGAAGGATCGCGCTACATAGAGCCAGTGTGTGACTACCAGAGCGATGACGATCTAGACTATATCTACAAGATAACCGCTTGAGAGCAGGACAAGGTGAATCCAACAGCGAATGGCAAGATTTCATGGGAGCGTGAATGCTCCTGCACCTCAAATTCGAACGAGGAGATAGAATGATGGCAGAATCGGTTACACGAGGTAACCACACTCAACTGAAACATGATGACAAGGTCGCTATGCTACGTGACAACAGAAGTAAGATATCTGCCTATGTATGATGGATTGACCGAGGTGGATAATTTCCTGAACACATTTGAAAACGAAGTACCAGAACAACGACATTTTGACACTCTGAAATGGGCACTGTGTGCTATGCTCGCAAGATGGTGGGGTACGCATCAAAGAAGTGTTGAGGACTAATGCGAATGTAGAAGGATGATGCTCAGGTAGTTTTGAAAGCCTCAAATGCAGATGAAAACTTGGTATAACGAACGAAATAGCCCGCGCACCCACCTCTCCAGATGGGTACAGGTGTATGGTGCACAACTTGCACGAACACACATTGTCCTCACGATAGGAAACATGACCAACAAGTAGGAGCGGGCAAGACAATGGCATGAATGACGAAGCATGATAAGACCAAGTGTGGCGAAGAGTATCTGCGTGGAAGCCTTTGACAAAATATGCAAAGTATTGAACGCGATCCACCATGTGAAACGCACTGATTGGGACCTACGAGTACCAGCAATTCTATGGGATTATAGGACCATGTGTAAAACCCTGACCACACGGGCACTCCCAAAGCTAAAGTATGAAGCAAATGTTGTAATCCCTATGAAGCAGGCGAAACATAGACCGCACACAGTGCACCCATAGATACGATGTTTCACGAAGCCTAGGAAGGAGGGATCACACAACCGCAAGGAACAGAATGCATGGGACTTGATGAAGAAATCCACCAAGAAAACCTTAGACTCCATGAACTTGAAAAAGAAAGGTTACGATTAATGAAGAGAAGCACTTTGATGGACACAGAAGTCAAGAAGATGGAGGATGAAATAAAGAAATATTTTCTCAGCAAAAATACCAAATGGTAAGACAGGAGGCGTGCGATCATGATGACAGGGTTAAGACCTATTATTGTGAATTGACCAATCGGATGCCTTGGCTAGGACCGCATATTGCTAAGCATAGTGACTAGGGTAGCACGTTGCAGATGGTGAAGTGCGCGATGCCGACTGTAAGAATGCAAGGCGGGGATTCTCCAAGAACCATGACAAAGGACAGGATGGACCTCTACACGGGTGGTGCGACCACCTGACTAGCCAAGGGAAGGATAGTCTTAGTGCTCCAGGTAGTTGGAAGGGAGAGCAGTACTATAAACTATCCTGCTTGGGAGATGCGTGATATTGGAGATGAGCGCAGAAGCAGAGAGTCACAAGGTCCATGACCCCACGTGTTAGCCAGAAAGTGACTGTTGAATTCACTATTCATAATGGGATGCTTGACTTGAGGCCAAATGAAGTGGGCGGCAGGCATTTAAGATGTGATTTATGGGCAAGATTTGGGAAAATATGCCACCAAGAAAGCATTAATGAACCAGAAGTTGAGGGAACAGTCAAATTCGAATTCAAAAAGTACTATAAAACACAAAGGGCTGCCCAACAAACAACACTTGGTCATTTGCAAATTGAGCGATTGGGCAAAGCCTTGAGTATTGTGAGCCAAGTGTTGATTGAGCTCATAAATTCACGAGTGACAGAATGCAGCACAACTACAATGAAAACAACTAAGGATGGTCTAGGAATAGAAGAGATAACTGCCAGTAAGGCCGCACATGCCCTAACTGTGAAGGATGTTCCAGAAGGTGCCGAGATTATGGCAGAGATCCCCAAATCACCGTATATGCCAAGACCCAAAAAGGATAAATGAGTAATGGCTCTCGTATGCGTGTCCCCGTGGAACTCGCTACGCAACAAGTTATTAATGGAAGAGAAAGGGAAAGTTGTCACAATTGAAACAGATGAGGAAGAACAAGATTTGCAAGTCCTTATCGTCATAGAGGAAGAAGACTAAGGCATGGAGGTGGATATTCAACCTACGCACTCCGCAACAAAATTGCCTGCATATGTCCCCCCATGAAAAGGGAAGGCCAGAGTGCCCAAAGACCTGGATGGGACCAAGAGTTTGCTCCAGACCCCGCTCCTTCCAGATGGAATTATGTTTGAAGGCATGTACCTGGGTTGTGTGCCGACCACGAAATTTGAAGATTGGGACCTCACTAACCATGACAAGTTCCCTCACCTTGAGACTGGAAATATCATGAAGCAAAACACCACAAGGGTGGTGATGACATTAGAGCTGCAGAAGTGGTTGCGCGGTGTGGAAAAGTTCAGGCTGCTAAACTTACTATGGGTGTCGCATTTCCACTATGCACCAATAACCATTTTCATCATCAAGAAGTTGCTCTACTTGGTACATGATGGGTACTTATGGCTGGAGGAGCCCATCCCCATCATGACAGACTTGATTCATTATGTTTCCCTGCTCCCATACGAAGGAAAGGACCCCGCGACCATATCAAAAGGAAAGGGTAGTGATTTGGCCATCGTAGAGGCCATGGAAGCAAAGTGCAAGCTGGAAAAGAAGAAGAGGGGCTATGCCATCTCCAACATCAAGGACAAAGCAGTCCATGTAGCTATCCAAATCCTCACAGGCAAAGTTATAAGCAAGTGTCGCACCGACAAGATACCTGCGCTAGTGGTTGCACTGGCCGAGCAGTGCACGGAGGAGGTCCATTTTAACTGGTTTGAATTCCTCTGCACGGAATTCTTAGAGAATTGTCGTGAAGCCCAGGAGTAGGGTAAAACCTTCCACTATGCATGGTTGTTGCTATCCATAGTGCTCGTAGCAAGGGAATTGTCAGAGGACAGTCAATTCCCCATGATTGACAGAGAGTTACCGAAGGCTGTGAAGTATGCTTTGCTTTGGGCCACAAAGGGTGCTACCAGGATATGCAAAAACAAGGTCTTTTGGGTGCTCATGGAGATGAACATCTGAATGTGGATCAACCGGAAGCCACACTTGTCACCCACAATGTAGAACAGTCTGCATAGTTTTGCAGAATTGAAGGCCGACATGCATAACGTGTACATCAAAGTGCAAAAGGATATGATGAAGCAGTGGAGAAAGCTACCCTTTGTAGCCACTAACGATGTTGTTTTCACTGTCTTGGAGGCATGGCACAGAAGAAAGACTATGCTAAGTTGTGCATCACATAGTTTTCCGAGAAAAGGTAGAATGCAACAACAGTAGCTAAGGTGCGGGCAGTGCAGGAAGCAGCACAGAAGGTAGCCGAGTAGGAAAAGGTAGCAGCAGCAGCAACAGCACAGGAAGCAGCTGTGAAGGTAGGCGAGGGCCAAGAAACACCTTCATAAGGGTAGGCAGCATAGGAGGCAAAAGCAAAAGAAGGAGGTGTGGACCCATGGATCGCATCCACATAGTTGAAGTGCAAACACCTAGTAGAGCGATCAAGATCAAGGAAGAAGGTCAAAACCTCGAAATTTTCCATTGACCCTATCACCCTAACCGAGGGTGATCTGCATGACATCGGCAAGAAGGTGCGCGATGTCACCAATGAGGCTCTTCAGGATTTTATGCAGGAGCACCAAACTGTTGGGGGCCCTCAAAGCGTAGTTGCAGGAGTTACAGGTGTGCCCCCCTCAGGTTGGTACCCTTTCAACCAACCTTGTAGTAGGATCATCAGCAACATATTATATGTTGCACGCACAGATGGTGAACACAATAGTGTTATCAAAAGGGGCTCTAGTGACATAAAATGGGGCCGATAGGTTTTCGGTTAGCACAATGAAAGGTCTCAACGTTAACTTGGCTTCCCTTCCGCGCGAGACATTATATCTATTGCAAGATGGAATAACGGCATAGCTGCACACTAGGGAGAGCTGCGTGATCCAAGTCCTCAGTGAGCAAAAGATAAATATGGAACAACTCAGCTTGTAGTGTGACAAATTGGTGTCACAAAATCAACAGTTGGTGCAGGTGGTAGACGACGCGTGCCAAAGTGTCTTGGAGTTGGCCATCCCAGCAAGTCTACCAGTGGAGGTACAGATCCACAAGTTGGCAGCAGGAGTCCATGAGGCCAAGGAAGAAACAACAAAGGTTCAGCTAGAGATGAATCTTCAAATTTCCTAGATGCAGTTAATGGCGCAACCATCCACTCCCCCAGAAGTCAAATAACAGTGTGCTAGCACTATCATAGTAGGATTAGAGGAAATCGGAGGTGCAGTGTGAGACTGCACCAGCATGTTGGAAGAAGCACTTGAGGTCCTCACAACTCTACAAGAGGACCCCAACATCCAGCGCTTAGAGACAGAGGTGCAAGAAATCCAACAGCAATATGACAGTGTCCGAGGAACTGTGCAGACAGTGGTCCTCACCTAGCGGCTTGAGAGGATGCAGCAGGCTAAGGCACTAAAGGAGTAGGTGGACACGGTATGACATAAGGAGGAAGTTCTAAAAGCATGCATCCAGCCTTGGATTGACGAGGCCTTCACTATCATGATAGACATTGAAGGAATGCTCACGCACATATACAGGATGCACACATTGATGCAGAGAAGCACCCCAGACACAGAGGTCTCAAAACAACGCATGCAGCAGATCCAGCAAGTAGCAGCTCAATGCGTTTTTGACCTCCGCACGTTTCGAGAACAATTGGAGGGACTTCGTGCAAATATCATCGTGCCAACAAAGGGACTTGAGGGTGAGTCATGATGTTTGTGTTGGGGGCCTGTTAGGCATGGAATCCCCCCCAAGGCATTTTTTGGGGCTCAAAGCCAAAGTTTTGACCCAATATTACTGTAAAGACTCCACGAATTTTGGGCGCGGAGCACCAAATGTATGATAGAGTCACAAGGTTGTCCGACCTAGTTTTGTAATGTAATGTTGATTGGATAGACCTACCCATGGTCCGTAGACCATGGGATTGTATAAATAGAGTGAGGCCTTAAGTGTAAAGGGAGAGGGAATAATAGAATAAGTCTAGGAGATTGGGTCGCAAGGGTAAAGTGTGTCTTTGGGTCGTAGAGTAGGAGAAGGCTCTGTAGCTGAGTGCACAGAGGCCTAGTAGTCTGTAGCTGAGTGCGTGGACCCCTGCAACTGGGCGCGTAGGGTGGAGTTGATTTTGTAACTGAGGAATGAATTAATAAAGAGAATCTTGTTATTAATTTGTGTATTTGTTCTTGGGTTAATGCATATTTGATATAAATTGCAAATATATTGTTTATTTACTGCGTGCACCTATATGAATGATTTAAGGTTTTAAGTATAACTTAAAGCATGCAAGTAGGCTAAAATAATCAACTAACATTGGAATACTAGTAAGGACTTGGGTAATACTAACATCTGGCCCTTGATTAGGGCTGCGCCAAGGGAGTATCTCATGCTGCTAGGTACGGGAAAGTGCATGCAACAAATAGCGTGCAGGGTCGAACCACGGACCACTTGAACTCATCAGACATCTCCAGGGTGTGGAAACTTGGTTCGAGCACCCTCCCACACTACTTCGGGTGAGACCTCAGTCTGCGCTTTGCGGACTATTTCCAAAAGGGCCAGTAGTACCAGGATTTGTTTGGTTAAATTAACTCTGAACCTGGGCAAGCCCCAATAAGCCAACATAGATATGAGAGAGAATATTATTTTTTCCTTCCTACCTAACCCATATAAATCAAGAAGAAAATTGTTTATATTTATGAAGAATCCTAATAGGAATCCATGCCAAAGAGGCCCAACAAACCGAGATGGATTTTATGAATAGTTTATAGAAAGTTAATTTTCCATACAAGGATATCCACTTGTTTCACAAGTCTCAAATTATTTTTCCTACCCTTTTAGGTAACGAGTACCAATCCGATTTTGTGTGGTTATTTGACTTTAGTATAAATCCTAGGTATTTTAGACCTTGATTGATCCCCACCAATTGAGTGGAAAAAAGAGTCTCAAGTAGATGTTTTGCTTCAGTAATCATGCCCTAGAAGTAGAGTTAGTATTTTGTGATATTTATAAGCATTCCAATGGCCTTTGTAAAAGTATCTAGGAGAATCTTCAAGTGTTGAATATGATCCAAATTTTATTCTAAGAAAATAAGAATATCATCCACAAAGAGTAGGTGGGGTCAGTTAGCATTGACTGATAATGAAAATGTCTTTGAAATTTTCCCTATTTTTGGCATCCATAATGAGTCTGTTAAGGCCCTTAGTGACCAACAACAAGAATAGTGGGGACAAAGGATATCCCTAATGGAGTCTCCGATCCACATTAAATAATGGTGAGGCCACTCCATTTATCATAAGAGAAAGGAAGGAAGTGTTGATGTGATTTAGTACCCAAGGGATGGAGTGACAAAACCCCAAATGAATAAACAGAAGTCTTATATAAATCCAACTAAATCTTTCAAAGGCTTTAGAGAGATCCACTTTGTATAGGGTATATTTTTGGTCCTTTATGTGGATTGAGTGGAGGCCTTGTTAGGCAAGACCAATAGCTTCAATAATTTGACTTCTTGTTAGGAACTTGAATTTGTTAGGGAAGATGTGTTCTAAAACGATGCCTTTCAAGTGGATGGAAATGATTTTGTAAATAGTGTTACATAAGGATATGGGTCATAAGAGATTAAGGGAGTTAGGATGGTCAACTTTTGGGATCATGTCAATGAAAGTAATGTTGAATGGTGTTAGGATTTACCCAAATGTGTTGGAAGCTCTGACACCAATTGTTGGGAGCTTCATAATACTTATAGGGGGGTGAACCAAAATTGTGTTAGATGGATCAACTTTTTTGCTTTTTACCTTTTATTTACAATAAATTGATCTTCAATTATTAGCAATGCATTATAACAGTAGATAACACATGAATGTAAATCATATGAGAAACAACACAAATAACCAAGAGAGAAACACGTCAATCATCAAACACAAAAAGACACTAGATGTTAGGTGGAAACCCTTCTAAGACAAGAAACCACCATACACTTTTCTCTGCTTCTCATTATTATTATTATTGAAATATTCTTACATCAAATCATTGCCCACTACCAACGTGCAAGCCACAACTTGCAATCATGTAACCAACGACTCGCTCAAAGCCAATACCTGATGGATGCCACTGATGGGCCCCATCAATAAATATATTATAAGGCCCATTTTCATATTCTCCAACCTATAATTTGTTCTTTTCTCACATTAATTAATTTCTTTTTGGCTATATGGTGTTTAATAGGAAGACTTAAGGATGTTTTTCATACTTCGTGGCCTAACGTTGTTAATATACATGAAAATAGAGAATTTTTGAGTGCATTTACTATGAAAAGGCACATTGGAGGCATCTAGAGGAGATGTAGGAGGCTTGTCCCCTACATTTACTCTCCTTCAACTCGACTTGATTCCTAAAATCACTCATCAACAACTCGAGGTCTACTAGCAGCCAATGAACTCAAGTAATATTGAGAATATAAGAGAGCTAGATCCACTTTTTTTTATATTTTGGAGGGAATTTGTCCTATTTCCAAGGAGGTTTCCCCTCAATCATATTTGTATAAATAAAGAAGCCTAAGGGCTCTCTAGGATTTGAATTTTTGGAGTAGGGGAAGAGGTACTAAGAGCTGAGAGCTTGAGACCGTAATTTTCATTTTCTTTTGCATGATGTACTTGAACTTTGTTTTATGTCTATGAAAGGTTTACTGTTGTCTCACATCTAAGTTTGTTTCAAAGCGATGAGTCCCCTTGGGTTAGGGCCCAACCCAAAGGCTCCAACCTCTCTTTGTGTATCTTATCTAAGCATTATTTTCAGTAGCAACATTTCCTTATTTCTTAGTAAAATTTTACTTGAAAAAATGTTGTTGCGGGTCTTCTTACCAACTCTCTTGTGGAAAGTGTGGTTAAAGAGTCTGCAGTAGCAAGCCAAAAATATGTGGTTATTTATCCTTTGTAGATTGCTAGACTTTAGATCATTCCTCTTTTACATACTCTATTTCTACATATCTAAGTGTTAAATCACATTGTTCTTCAAGCTTTCATCTATGTAGGTCAGATGCATGTTGCAAGATAGATTAACTTTTGATGAAATAAAATTCAAATCATCTTTTCTTGTCTAGTTCATTTTGTCACAATTTGATAAAAATTTTGGCATTGTTTTCAAGTGAAAAATGGATTGTTTTTTGTTCTGCAGGTACTACCAGTGGTTTGAAAGTTTGGCACACTCATCCTACATCCCTCTTGTCACAACAACCCATTCTTTACCATCTCACATTTATCTCAAAAATCTACCACTGAAACCCTAGTTCTAGGTCATTAAAGGACACTGTGTGTATTTTACTTTGCATAAGATGGGCCTCTGAGAGGTGCTAAGCTTGGAAAAATCCTCATAATACCTTCATACACCCTCAAATACCCTTTCACACCTTCATAACGCCTTTTCCACCCTTAGGATGCTCACATATCTAATGCTATAGCAAAACAAGGCAATCGTGTAGCATCCTGTAGCAATCATGTAGCATCTCATAACATTGTCCAAACTTAATCATATTTTCTCTAAAAGTTATATTTTTTCTCTTAGGCTTAAATAATTAACCCCAAGATTTGAACCCATGATCGATGAGGACGAAAGGCCACTTTACACCTACATTTTCTTCACTGCAAGCACAATTGTGCAATTAGAGTTAGAGGAGAGATTTACAAATTTCAATTGTAATGATGGTTTTCTTATGAAATGTGCATGGAATATGTCACTAAAGCTAAGTTTCTTTGAAAATTTTTATAAAAAGGGTGATTTATTAATGCAAAGTAGATTATGCTTGCTTCTTGAATTCATGCTTCTTTAGGGTTTTAGTTACAAGTGTTGTTATTTTCACAAGTTAATTTCCTTTTCAAAGCATCTTCTCACATTCTTCCATTAGATTATTGATTCATATTTTTGAAAGTAGAACGGGGTTTACATTCTGCAATTAGATTAGTATTTCTCATTTCTATAATTAGCACAGTCTTTACATTCCTAAAACTAAAGTTCATCTTTCCATTTGGATGAATAGCATTTTCATTTCTTCAATTAGAATAATGTTTTCATTCCTATAGTTAGAATGTCACTCTCTCTCTCTCTCTCTCTCTCTCTCTCTCTCTTCATGTACTTTCCTTCCTTGAGCTAGCTAAAAAAGTGGTCTCTATATGCCTTGATTTGGTTCATTTCTTGAAGGTGGCATGAGTAGAACCTGACCTACTAAGCATATAACATTGTCACCTCTTAAGTTTGTACAAACCTCAGGTTGATAACTAAAGTTTCTAGCCTTGGGATTCTCAACATTCTTGTTGTGATACTAAGGCTCATCACTTGTTGGCGTTGTTTCCAGGGAGGTTTCCAAGTAGGTGTTGTTTCTACTTAGAAGTTTCCTTTCTTTTTCATATTTTGTTTTGCATCAACATTGTTTGACTTGAAAAAAAATCAAAAAAGAGGAAAATCCAAATAAAAAAAAATAGTTCTTTGATGCTTCATAGGAATAAGGATAATCAACGAAAATTTCTACCAAAAAGCCCCAACCCTTCAAGTAGTCAGCCATCACTCTTCTTTGGTGACTATGAACTTCCCTCTCTGACCAAGGGGAGTTATAAGATCCTATAGGTGAGAAATATGAAATTTTTGAAGAACCCATAGGGGAGGAAGAGCCCATATCACCTATCCAAAACATGGATGAGTTATTTCCTATACAAGAGGCCAATTGAATGGCCATAATGAATAATATCAGCCCCACTTCCCTTTCACATTTCCATGGCCTAACCATTGACGACCTTTACACATTCATGTTTGATTTTGAAGTAGTTTGTAGGACCAATAACTATACCTCTGATGAACAAAAGTTGAATTTATTTCCCTCCACCCTCAAGGATGCAACCTTGTGCTAGTTTATGAGCCTACCTAGAAGCAACATCAATACCTGGGCACACATGTAGCAATCCTTTAATTAAAATTACAGGGATTGTTATAGGTCCAAGGAGATGAAATAGGATAACCCTAGGGCCATCTGAGTTCTTAGAAGACTATGAAGAAAGGTTCCAACTAAACTATAGGAGTGATAATTGAACCCTTAACCCTGAATCAGTCAATCTTGTACTTCTCTAAGGGATTATGGAGGATGTCATGGAGACCCTCAATATATTTTCTAAAGGATAAATTTGTTAGCTGACTTATGATGACATCATGATAGTATTCAAAAACCATTCTAGGATTGCTAAGAAAAGAGGAAGGTGCATTCAAGGCTTGCTCAACTCTTTTCCCTCCACCTCAACCATCAAACATGAGATAGGGAGTAAGTTGGAAGACTTTAAGAATATTGAATGTTGAATGAATATTGGTTTAATTCTAATCTACATATGAAGGGACACAAAGGAATTTAAGTTAATTTAACTGAAGCAATGGTGATTGTGATATAGTAGGATTGTGAAGAAGGAAAATCTGGACCTCCTTAGTTAGGAGCCTCTTCTTTTACATCTTTTGCATCATAAGCCATTGTTAATTAGTGCTCTTAGATTTATCTTCATGAAAGTAGTATTGTAGGGAAGGACAACCTAGTTCTCCTAAGTTAGGAGCCTCTTC
>APFE030891388.1:88173-142387 GCA_000404065.3 Pinus taeda
TCTCTAACACTCATATCTACTCATATCCACCTATCTAAGTCGAACTCATCCAATTCATCCCAAGAAATATGGTCAATCCCATAAAATCTCAAAATTGCCCTATTTCCTAGGGATTTTCTAGTGACTAGTCATGTTTGACCAGCCTTGACCGGGCCTATTAAAGCTTGTTCTGGACGAACCAAGTGGAGTTAGCTTAGTCCTAGTTCCCAAGCTATCCATCCATGCATCAAACTCGAGCCCAAGTGTCCTGTAAACATGTCATCCACATAGCTATTACGGGAATTTCTGATTCAGTCCAAAATTGCACTTGAAACTCAATTTTCATAAAAACTTCTAGAAATTGCAAAATTAAAATTAAACACCTGAATATGCATAAAATACATCAAAATGAGATGGATGTGATGGAAAATGGATGGAAAATATAAGGATTAAGTAGGTTTCCCTAAACAAAAATACAAAAATAGATCGAAACTGAAGGCCAATAGCAGCTTTGCTTCATCAACCAGAGGAGGCCCCAAGGCCCTCGACCATATCAATAGGGCATGTAGGGTGCACAATATCCTCTTTACAATCCAAATAAGAATACATATTTCCAGCCTTGGTACCCTCCAATTCATCCATCATGGTCCATGCCCTTTCCTTGGTCCTATACTCCTTAGTACCATCCTCAACCTATCAACCCACCTATCTGGCCATATTAACCTTAGCCCACTCAATAGGAAAACCCTTCACAAGGATGGAGGACTCAGGAAGCCCAACCTCCTGCCTTAATGCTTCCATCTCAAATTCAACCACAAATACCTCGTAATAACCCATCTAAGCAATATGAACTCGAACAATAAGTAGGCACACCATGTTTACAGTGGGGAAACACCCTATCCTGCTTATTTTATGGAAATCCAAGAGATCAACCTTTGGATTGATAAGGTACTTCCAGATGCTCACCCACCTTCAACACTTGAAGATATTAAAGAAGAGAAGGAAGATATTACCCCTCAAGCTAGTGCACCTCCCTATACTAAAAGGTTGGTCCACCTAAACAACACACCCTAGAAGAGGTTGAACTTCTAGGAGAATTGAAGAATTTGTGTGTTAAAATACCCCTTCTCTAGGTCATGAAAGATGTCCTCATTTACAGCAAGCTTATTAGGGGAGAGTGTTTCAAGAGCCCTAGGATGAGAAAAAGAGATCTCCCCACTATCAATTTTGTTGGTTAGAGGTTTGATCTAATGCTAGGGAGAGTAATCTCCCCAAAATACTTGGATCCTGGTAGCTTATTAGTGGATGTGCACATTAATAGAATTATGGTACTTAACACCTTGATTGACTTTAGGGATGCAATCAATGTTATGACCAAGGAAACCATGCTAAATATCCACCTCCAAGGAGCCTTGAGGAATACCACTATAGTGTTGCAGCTTACGGATAGATCCATAGTATCCCCTGAAGGAATTATTGAGGATGTGATGGCCTCTATCGACTCTTGGGAGTATCCCACAAATTTCCTTTTCCTCCATCCCAAAACCAAGTTTAATGGTTACCCTGTCATCCTAGGGTTACCTTAGTTGGCCATTTTTTATGATTACATTAGTTGTAAGGCTAGGAACATGACCATTAAGAATGGGAATCTCTCAAAGCAGCTTGTATTATATCCCCCTGCTCAACCTTCTATTGAGTGTGACTTACCTTTGTGAATAGAGGACGAGGAAGACGAATACATTTATCAACCATACATCTACCTAGTTTTTGCATTAGATATTGTTGTAGGAATTAGGAAACTAGATGAAGACGATCTTTGTTAGGATGGGGTCCCCTGGGTTATTTTGGGGTTAAAATAACCCAAGTGTTGATACATTTTGTAACTAATGTAAAGTCTCTGCGATTTGTGGATGCGGAGTGTGTAGATGATTAGGAGTCAAAGGGGTTTTAGCCCCTTGTTTATGTAAATTTTGAGTCAGTTTTGAGATCCACCCATGGTCCGCGGACCATGGGATTGTATGAAAAAGGCTATAAATAGGTGTGTCTTAGAGAGTCTAAGGCAGATAATTAGACATCTGGGACGTAATGGGTCAAGAGAAGAGAAGTGATAACGTAAATAAGTGGCTCAGATAGGAGAAGAAAGGCTCTACAACTGAGTGCACAGAGCCTAGGTAGAGTCTGCAACTAAGTGTACGGACCCTTGTAGCTAAGTGCACAAGGCAGTTTTGAGTCTATAAATCTGAATTAAAGATCAAAAAAGAAAGTTACTGAAGAATTCCTATGTATATTTTTTTATCTATGTTTACTTCTATTTATGATATATGCTAAATGTGTTAATGGAATAATGATCTAATGAGGCGTGATTCCCTTGAATAACTCTTAATAGATGTATGTAATGCATGTTAAGTACTTTTGCGAAGACTATTATGAATTCTGTTGTGTTTACTAAATATTTAAGTAGATATGCGCAGCCGCTAATCTAGGATTGTTCATTGATGCTCGTAAGTGGATAAATCAACTATTAAGGGTCCGCACGGGCTGATCATAAACCTTCATAGAGGTCTAAAGCCTATTTTAATAGATTTGCAATACCAAGCCCTAAGGGATTATCGATCTGCATGAAGGCATATCTAAGGTGCTAAAACACATCACACTCGTCTCTAGATGTAGAAACTTGGTTCTTGCATCCCCACATACTGCTTCAATTGAAACTGCAGCCTACCCTACATGGATTGTTGCTGAAAGGGCTTGTAGTGTAGGAATTTGTTGGTTGGTGCAACTAAGTGTAAACTTGGGTCAGGACCCCCTAAGCCAACAAATGGTTCTATTGTTGGGATAGGGATCTGCTTGAAAGAGATGTGTGATGTCGCATCATTGGAATCCAACCAAAAAAGAAATTTAAAATTGGTTGGATTAGAAAATTCATGAGTTCGCGGTGCAAGAAAACAGGAATCCATGCTTGTCAGAGGAAGAGTGGTTGAACAGGTATCTGTATACAGAAATACATGAAATATTCTTCTACACGTTTCCCATTGAACTATACGAGTGGTTAGCCAAATTGAAAGCCAGCCAAGGAAGGTGGCAGCTTAATAATCCTATAGTGTGAACTCATGAATTAGTGTGACGATTAGAAGCCTTTGAAAACTAGATCATGCGATGTGTTGATTATTGGCTCAATTGGATTTGTTATAGAATTCGCAGTCGATACCTCAGTCATCTAAAACGAAGCGAAGCGAGGATTTTTCAAAGGACCGTGAGGTAAGTATTTAAGATCTTTGAATACCTGGATTAAAATTCTGTTATGTGAAAAACGGATTATGCCATTACCTTGATGTTCAGAGCTACACGAAGTGGAAAACCCTTTAGAGATCGAGAGAGATCAGGTCCTGAATATATCCCATTGATTGGACCTCATTCGAGCAATGACGAGGGAGAGGTATAGGCCTCACAGTGGAGTGTTGTCTAGCTAATAACACAGGGGTTTCCACAGACACGTCATCCATCCACTCCACCTCCACTTCTACTTCCACTACATACACCTTCGTCCACACCTCCACCACCACCACCTCCATTCAACATGATAACCACTATGAAGATGTTGATTTTCAAAGGAATCGGGAGTGAAGATACAAAGCAGTTCTGGTTTGTTGTGAATGTTGTGTGGAGAATGCAACAAATTACTGATGACAATATAAAGAAGGTGTTAGCCTCCTGCTGCAGCAGGTTACTCATATCTCATGATTGACATTTTTACAGGCCAAATATGTCATACTTTGCATGCTGCAATGCTCCATATTTGCTAACAGGAACCAAAGAAAGAGGTCGTGAAAGAGTGCTAATCAAAGTTCACCTGCTGCATTCCAATTTTGAAGAGTTATTCCATTTTTGTAAAATTTTCAGCTAAAGGGAGGTCCAAACAGCTTAATCTTGGTCTCCCTAGGTTTCAATTTCATGTTTTCGAATATAGAGTAGAGAATCAATAATCTGTCCAAACAGCTTAATCTTGGCAAATTCTTAGATATATAGAGAATCAAAGGAGCCCAACTACTTAATCTGAGCCCTTGGAAGAGATAAGGGTAGTTTGTAGATAGGAGGACAAAAAAAGAAAAAGTTGAAAAGCTGGGTCTGCAAGTCTAAGTGCACCAAAACTAAAAGAAGAAAAAATGTTAGGTAAGTAGGTTGGGTAGGTAGTTTTGTGGTTGCAGAATCATTGATTGTGATCAGTTTTGTGTTTTCAAATGTTATATCTATTCAATCAGTATGGCAAAGCAGTTCCCATTTGAAGGACTTCAAGCGAGGCATGACTAACTTCCCCTCTCCATCTTCTCTAACTCATTTACTAACTTCCCCCAAAAGAGGTCAAGATCTACCTGATATCTCTTAATTTCATCATTTTCCATATCATTTGCCTTGATAAAGATCTGATTTACTCAAGGAGGGTCCATATTTTCTCTACAAAGTTCTATCTCCCCTTTAGAGCCTAAGATCTCTGAGACTTAGTGCCTTCTTGTCATTTTCATATTAACTCCTGACATTATTATGTAAATCCTTATCTATTTCCCTTCCCCCTACTAAAACTATGGCAATAATTCCCCTATGTAAATATCCCATCCCTCTGGTTGAAACATAACCATAAATATCCCCTTGGGAATTACTAAATTCACCTGGATTTTAGTAAGAACCCTCATCTCTGCATAAATTTCCCCTCCGAGGTGTTTGGACTCCTTCCAAAAACACAAAAACCCCCTTCAAATGCATTAACAAACCCCCGTGCATTTCATTTTTGGGATTTATTGATGTCTGATTAATAAATAACCAAAGCCAAACCATATTACACCATTTTCTAAAGTTCAAGACCCACCCCAGGCTGCGAAAAATTGAAGTTTATCGCGTGCGCATTTATATTAAAGCCCGTGCTTCTTCTCTGCCCATCCACCGTCGGATCGCCCCTCCCTGATCCGACGGCCCTCATACATATCGGGCACCCTTTTGTGATGGTTGGTTAGCACCCGATGTCCGACGGTTTTACCGACATACACCGGGACAGCTGGCGGCATCCCATTGCATCAGGCTACCCCTGACAAATACCACCTCCGTACCAAAGGCGGTCCGATGCGAGCCAAAAACCGCCCTCTCCTTGCGTAACGTGGGCACCGCGTCACCCTGCCACATCGCACCAACCTCACTGCTCACCTGCCTTCACCCTGCCACCGTGTCCTTGCCATGTCACCCTACTGTACTACCACGTCATCATGCTGACGTCACATTCGTACAAGGGGTTCCCACTGCTGACGTCATTCGTCATACCACTGACGTCATGCTGATGTCAGCAGCTCAAAAAACGTGCAAGTGCAAAAATCAAGCTTCGAGCCCCGAATCAAATTTCTGAGGCAGTTTTCGATGCATTGCTATGAGAAATAGGCCATATTGGAGAATATTTAGTGAATATTTTGATTCCTCAGCCATTTTTGCATCGAAAAAGGCAGAAAAGGCCCGATTTTGCAGATTTGAACGTATCAAAAGCCAGAGAGAGACCCAGTTCAGAAATTAAAGAATATTAGAGCAAATATGCAACCAAAAACCATGTCAAAGAGTATCAGGAAGTGGTGAAGTGTATCAGCGGAGATCTTCTCAGGGCTCGAGGTGAATGAAGCATTAAAAGAAAACCTTGAAAGTCAAGAAGCAGTTAAGGGAGCATTCAAAGCTCACCAGTACAAATGACTGCACATTAAAATCATAGAAGATCAGTGGTCCAGAACTCGATGCACAGTTATTATAGAACTACTGCACCAAGTCACAGAGGACACCACATCAACTCACTTTTGATCCACCTGCCTCTGGTGCAACCCAAAGGAGACTTACTTGCATTTAATTCCAGCATAAATTAGGTTTTAGAAAGCTTTCCCACATACGTATTTAAGTTAGTTGTAATAAATACTTTTAGATATTTTACCTATGTATACCACCCTGAAAAATGTAATAAGGGTTGGTTGGTTAATATTTGTTGGTTCGTTTTTTGCTCAAGTAGAGACTCGCACTATATATGTGATCATTTCTATAATCAAAGATTGCTTTAGAGTTCGGAGGATAAACTGTGCACTGTGTTCAATTGGCTAAAGAGTGATTGTGGAATTCATGTGCTCCTACATGGTTCAATAAGTGTTCCTTAACTCTGTTTGGTTTCTTATGTTTGTTTTATCATTTATTTTCCACCATCTAAAATCACAGAAAGGAAGAATAGTTTAGGATTTGCTTGGCAGCACCCTATGCTCAATTTCTGTGATTTCTACATGTTTTCATTAGGAATGGTTATGAATATGCATAATTAAATGATCATGTTTACACTATTTCTTTCACATATGAATGTTAGTTTAGGAATTCTTAACTTCTCCTAGATAACCATCCGTTCACCTCCCTTCCCTGTTACCTGATGAAAGATTCTTAATTGCCTTTCATCTCTGACATTCATTCCATCTTTTTTCAGCAACTGGTATTGTTTCATGTATAGCTATCCTACTCTAGAATCCTCTTGTGTCCAAGAAAACGCAATAACAAGCCTGAATCTGCGACTCCATGCCCAATGGTTTGAAACTTATCACACTATCCCTTGCCTCTCTACTCAAATGCAACTTCCTTCCATTCTAACTCCATCCCAACTTAAACAAAACCCACTGAACCCAATAACTAGCCTAAAATCATCATCAACAAAGCTAAATCATTAAGAGAGAGCCCTCTCTGATTGCAGGTGGGCTAGAACCTACAATCCAAAAATTGGTTTGTGGTTACCTCGGCCGTATCCCTTCAGGAGCCTAGGGACAACTTGAGTGATAACATAATGGCGACTCCACTGGGGAATTTCTCAGATAATCTCACAAAACCAGTCTGAAGCTCCACAGAGGAAGAAACTGACCTTTAAAAAAGTCTAGGTGGACCTGTGTGCTTAGAAAAATTCCTAAAAAACAGGTTAGAAGTTGGCTCGTAAAAAGAAAACGCGTCATATAAGATCAAATCCTGATCCAAATCCCCCCGCTGTTTTTGAAAATCCAAATCTAATCTCTAAGACCCTTAGGAAACAAGAGCAACAAGAAGACTTCACTACTTCTAGTCTGGAAACAGTTCAACCAAGCTGTGTTCCGACCCCCGTCAAAGTTCTATTTCATTCAACCCCAATTTCCCCTTGTTCATCATCCCATTCTCTAAGCAGCTCTTCTACACCTCCATCCTTTATTCATATTACCACTACTCCTATTACTCCGGTTGTTCCTGTTATCCCAGTTGCCCCAGTTTTTCCTCTTATCGCTATCAACATGGCTAACATATATTCACCTTTACACCTACCTTCAAATCTCGGGGCCATGCCTCAGGATTATCAGACCAAAATAACTTATTTTGATGGCACAAGTGCCTGCACAGCTCTTCAAAATTTTTGTTCAAAGTCTAACAGGCGATGTTAGAACTTGGTTTAGAGCACTCCCAGCCAATTCCAAAGCAGACCCAGAAGCCTTCTACCAGTCATTTATCAACAAATGGGAGAAAAAGAAAGACCCTCTGCACATACTATCTGAATATGACAACATCAAAAGAGTCCTCAGGAAACTGTCTTGGACTATTGCACAAGATTTAACAATGTTTATAACGCAATACCACGAAACTTGAGACCCCCACCTGATCTTGCTTTGTACAAATTCCTTGATGGTTTTGATGCTGAAATGGCCTATCAGTTAAGGGAAAGAGCCCCTCAAAGCCTTGCAGAAATGCAAAACATTGTTGTTAGTGTGGAAGCAAATCTAATTTCCAAAAGAATCAGAGCCATAACTGAGAGAAGAACCACCTTCAAGGAAGAACCTTCAGCCTTCGACCAGAAGCTAGATGCTATTATCACTGGCATCCATAGGCTGGGAGACAGAGTAGAGAATGTTGAGAGGAAAACATCATGGGAAGGACAACAGCCAAATGCCACAAGGAACCCAAATTTCAGAAAAACTCAAAACCCAAACGCTGGAAGGGCTAGCCCCGACCATGATATTAGGCCTCCCTTCCAAGAAAACTATGTGGAAGCATCCACATCCAGTGAGCCAACAGATGAGACTCACATGAACTTGATATATTCAAAAAATGAGCAGGAAATTTTTCTGACTCGAGAAGACCAAGAATACCAAGAGGTGAATCAATTTCAGACTAAGTCTGGTGAGTCTTTTGATTTTAAACAAGGTTATGATACTGCTGTATATGAGGTACATAAACAATACAAGTTGAGAACAAGGACCATTGATGTCCCTGCACCTAGCAAAACAAAAGAGAGCAAACAACCCAACAAAATTAAAGGTAAGGTGCTCATAACAGAACCAACTGATACAACTGTCTCCAACCCGCATCAGGTAACTATAGAGGATATGATAGACGTGCAGTCTTCTATTGAATAGCCTCTGCCTCCCTCTTCCTCAAAAGAAGAGAGGAGCAGCATTCCTAAAAATCTACCCAAAGTAGACATACCACAAGCTGTGATTCATCATAATGCTAACATTCAAAAAGAAAACACAGAAAACACTCTTGACAAGGAAAAATCTGCTACTACTAATGCAAGGATTCCATTGGAAAAACCATTTAACTTAGAAACAGAGATTGGCAAACTTAAAATATCCATCCCCCTCTCTAAACTTGCCAAGCATGATGTCTATAAGCATTAAATTCAAAGATCACTTCAACTGCCAGAGGTTAGGGATGATGTAAATGTTCTAGATGATGACCCCGAGCTACTGTTTGGTACAGAGGTTAATGGGAAATCAACATATGGATCTATTCCACCCTTTTATGTCAACCTGCACATACATGAAAAAATCTTGCATAATGCTATGCTTGACTCAGGTGCCTCACATAACCTTATGCCTAAAGCTGTAATGGAAAAGTTAAACCTTGATGTCACAAGACCCTACAAAGATCTATATTCCTTTGACTCAAGTCAAGTTAAGTTTTTAGGCTTAATCAAAGACCTTTGTGTGTCTTTAGTCCAATTTCCGAACAAGACAATCCTGATGGACGTAGTAGTTTCCGACATTCCAAAAAAATATGGCATGCTCCTATCAAGATCATGGGGAGAAAAACTGCAAGGATCCCTTCAACTTGACCTCTCTTATGCTACTATATCTGTCTTTTGGCAACCAAAAAGACTGTACAGGGAAACACTGATGAAGTATGTGGTAAGCAATGAGGAAAAGCCTCAAAACTTTCCAATTTACTCAATCCATTCTGATATGGATTCTTTTATTTTATTTAATGATGACACCAATCCTCCAACTGATGAGAAGCCTTCAACCTTAGAGAAAGAAACATGCATCAATGAGGAATCAACTACAAGTACCCATAAAACTTTCACAACAGTCAAAACAACCAGCAAACAAGAAGAGCTTTCCAAAACAGAAATTGTAAGCCTGCCCAATCCTTAAATAACTGAAACTCTTAATACAAACCATAAACAAGAAATCACATGGTGTTTAGAGTTTGATGGTTATGTCAATAAGTTAGGAGCAGGGGCATAGGTATGGATTCATAATACACATGATAATCATGCACAAGGCCATGCCTATAGATTAAATTTGAGATGTACTAATAACATGGAAGAGTATGAGGCTCTCCTCTTAGGCCTTAAATTGCTCAAAGCCCTAGGAGCTGCAAAAGTGTCTATTCTAGGTGACTCCGATTTAATTATACAACAAATGAAAGGTAACTTTGTTACAATGACAATAGAATGAGAGCTTATAGGACAGCTGCCATAGAAATACTCAAGTCTTTCAATGAATCCAAGCTTGCCAAAATTTCAAGAGACCATAATATTCACGCTCACAGCCTAGCAACTTTTGCTAGTACATGCAAGCTTCCCTTTGAGCCAAATCACCATTTCACTGTTGAGATAAAACATAGACCCTCGGTCCCTAACAATGTTAAAGATTGGAAAGTGTTTCAAAATGATGCCCAGATTAACAATTTCCTCACTCTTGAGGGTGAATTTTTGAATACAAACGTTGACATGGATGCCATGAACGATTCCCAACAGCTAACAGAAGAAAATCAGCAGGCGATAACAGCTGCAACAGCTAAACAGATCCTTAACCCAACAGTTTTTTACAATGCAAACATGTAAGAGCTGAAAAAGATGCATCTAGAAGAAATAGCCAAAGCTGAGGCTGAGTTCATTGACCTGAAGGATAACTTTTTGCCTGCTGGACTAACTCCATTAGAAGACATGTTTGATAACGATGATGTGCCTAAGAAACCAAAAATGGAACCTATAAATGTGGCTATTGAAGAACATAACATAGGAACAACAGACATGCCCAAAATGATTAAATTATCCAAAAACCTACCTCTTGATCAAAAACCAAAATATGTTGATCTGTTCAAGGAATTCCAAGATGTATTTACTTGGAGTTATGAGGATTTCAAGTCATATGACACCTCAGTAATTCAACATGCCATTCCCTTAAAACCAAATCAAAAACCGTTCAAACAAAAACTTAGAAGAATAAACCCCATGCTTCTTCCTCTCATTGAAAAAGAAATAAAGAAAATGTTTGAAGCAGGTATCATTGTGCCCATCAGATTCTCTGAATGGGTATCTAATTTAGTTCCCACAAGGAAAAATCAGGAGAGATTAGACTGTGTGTAGACTTGAGAAATTTAAACCGGGTCTCTCTAAAAGACCACTATCCTTTGCCCAAAATGGACCATATCCTACAAAGAGTAGTGGGGTCATCTAGAATTTCTTTACTAGATGGATTTTCAGGATTTAATCAGATACTTGTTCACTCGGATGACCAAGACAAGACAACCTTTACCACACTGTGGGGAACATTTAAGTATGTTAAAATGCCTTTCAGGCTAAAGAACGTTGGTGCTACCTTTCAAAGAGCAATGGATATTGCATTTGCCAAGGAGATACATGATTTCCTTGTTGTTTACCTTGATGACCTAACCCCTTTCTCCAAATCTGACCAGGAGCACATTAAGCATCTAAGGAAAATTTTCATGACATGCAGGAAATATAGTCCTTGAATCCTAAGAAGTCCATGTTTTCCCTTGAGGAAGGCAAGTTGCTAGGCTATATCATATCAAAATATGGGATTAGAATTGATCCTGAAAGAATTCAAGCTATCCTCCAAATCCCATATCCAAGAAACATAAAAGAGCTGCAAGCATTCCTTGGAAAGATCAATTTCCTAAGAAGATTTATCCCAAACCTAGCCGAGCTAATAAGGCTATTAAGCAATATGTTAAAAAAGGATGCCAAGGTAAAATGGTCTCTGGAAACTAAGCAAGATTTTGAAAGCATCAAAACTACCTTGACTCAAACGCCTGTCCTGACCAGTCCACAATTCAACAAAGATTTTATCATTTTTTCTTTCGCATCTGAGCGCACCATAGCCGCTGTCCTTTTGCAAAAAGATGACCAAGGTAATGAAAAGCCAATTGCTTTCTTCAGCCGAGCTTTAAGAGATGCACCCTTGAAATATCAGATCATGGAAAAGCAGGCTTATGCCCTCGTTAAGGCCATCAAAGACTTTAGAATTTATATCTTATACTCCCATGTGATTGCCTATGTCCCAAACTCCGTGGTAGAAGACATATTAACTCAAGAGGGACTAGAAGGCAAAAGAGGCAAGTGGATTCCCAACATTCTTGAATATGAAATTGAGATAAAACCTACCAAGCTGATAAAGGGACAAGGTTTAGCAAAACTAATTTCCGAAACAAATTTCCAAGCCTTAGACCTTAATCAACTGGACAATGAACCGGAGCTGGCGACTCCATAGATCAGTGAAACCTTTTTGCAATCCCCATGGTATGCTGATATCTGCTTTGTATTGTTAAACCTATGTGCTCCCCCAGGATTGTCCAGAACTAAGAAAAGATTTTTAAGGATGAAATCATCAAAGTTTTGTGTCATAGATGGTGCCTTGTTTTGGAAAAATCATGAAGGTATATTGCTTAATTGTTTGACTATGAATGAAACTAACAGCATCATGAAAGAATTCCATGCAGGGGACTGTGGAGGACACTTATATTGGAAGTCCACTGCTGACAAAATTTTAAGGGCTGGATATTATTGGCCCTCTCTATTTACAGATGTTAAGAAATTTGCTGTTTCATGTCACAAATGCCAAATCTTTGAAGGGAAAAGAAAATTACTGCCTTTGCCCCTTAAGCTCATTTCAACCGAGAAGCCTTTTCAACAATGGGGTCTCGACTTCATTGGAGAAATTCATCCCTCTTCCTCAGGCCAGCACAAGTGGATTGAATCCATCCCATGTAAACAAGCCAATGACTCCACCATTATCCAATTCCTCGAAGGCAATATCCTTTCCAGATTTGGCTGCCCTGAGAAAATCATCACTGATAATGTTGCTGCCTTCAAATCCAAAAAGATGATCAATTTCTGCCATAAATTCCACATTATCCTGGGCCACTCTACAGCTTACTACCCTCAAGGTAATGGCTTGGCTGAATCATCCAACAAAAGCCTCATCAACATCATAAAGAAGCTACTAGAGGAAAACAAAAAGAACTGGCATAGGAAACTCACAAATGCGCTGTGGGCAGACAAACTGTCAACCAAGAAATCCATTGGGATGAGCCCTTATGAGCTAGTATATGGCATGGAAGCCAGATTTCCTTCATCTTTGGGCATTCCTACTATCAAACTATTACAGGAGATTCAGGCTGAACCAAATGACATGCAGAGAAGAGTTAATCAAACCATTCATCTTCAGCAAACCAGAAAGCAAGTGTATCACAGAGCTCAAATGTAGCAAGAGAAGCTAAAAAAGATGTTTGATAAGAAATCTAAAGCAGAGGACTTCTGGATTGGTAGCAAAGTTCTAAGATGGGACTCACGAAGATAGGACAAGGGCAAACATGAAAATTTTGATTTTCTTTGGAAGGGTCCATACATTATCAGTGGTGTGCAAGGCAATAACACATATTTCCTCAAAACTCTAGATGGCAGCACAGCTGAAGAAGGCCTTGTTAATGGCTGAATGTTAAAACATTACCATGATCCTTTTTGATTGAGAAAAAACAGATGGTGTTATTTTCTGTACATAAATGTTTGTATATATCAGCACTTTATTTTATTTTTGTAGCAGTCCGGATGCTAAAGCATGCAGAAGAAAGCAGGCAGTGATTCATAGCTCATTTAGCAAATCAGTTGAGGGAAAGTGTTGTTTCCGGCCCAAAATTTCAAATCAATCTAACATTCAGCACTAAGAAGTTTCAATGTACAGCAACAACAGAAGATCAAGGCAGTCTGACCTGCTGTTCTTGGCTTTTCAAAAGAAGAAGCCATCCCCAAGTGGAGCAATTGTTAGCCTCCTGCTGCAGCAAGTTACTCATATTTCATGATTGACATTTTTGCAGGCCAAATATGTCATAATTTGCATGTTGCAATGCTCCATATTTGCTAACAGGCACCAAAGAAAGAGGTCGTGAAAGAGTGCTAGTCAAAGTTCACCTGTTGCATTCCAATTTTGAAGAGTTATTCCATTTTTGTAAAATTTTCAGCTAAAGGGAGGTCCAAACAGCTTAATCTTGGTCTCCCTAGGTTTCAATTTCCTATTTTAGAATATAGAGTAGAGAATCAATAATATGTCCAAACAACTTAATCTTGGCAGATTCTTAGATATATAGAGAATCAAAGGAGCCCAAATGCTTAATCCGAGCCCTTGTAAGAGATAAGGGTAGTTTGTAGATAAGAGGACAAAAAAAGAAAAGTTGAAAAGTTGGGTCTATAAGTCTAAGTGCACCAAAACTAAAAGAAAAAAAAGTGTTAGGTAAGTAGGCTGGGTAGGTAGTTTTGTGGTTGCAGAATCATTGATTGTGATCAGTTTTGTGTTTTCAAATGTTATATCTATTCAATCAGTACGGTAAAGCAGTTCCCATTTGAAGGACTTCAAGCGAGGCATGACTAACTTCCCCTCTCCCTCTTCCCTAACTCATTTACTAACTTTCCCCAAAAGAGGTCAAGATCTACCTAATATCTCTTAGTTTCATCATTTTCCATATCATTTGCCTTGATAAAGATCTTCTTTACTCAAGGAGGGTCCATATTTTCTCTACAAAGTTCTATCTCCCCTTTAGAGCCTAAGATCTCCGAGACTTAGCGCCTTCTTGTCATTTTCATATTAACTCCTGACATTATTATGTAAATCCCTATCTACTTCCCTTCCCCCTACTAAAAC
Source organism: Pinus taeda (assembly GCA_000404065.3). Classification (NCBI taxonomy): domain Eukaryota; kingdom Viridiplantae; phylum Streptophyta; class Pinopsida; order Pinales; family Pinaceae; genus Pinus; species Pinus taeda. Next base: position 102,384 of record APFE030891388.1, read on the forward strand.
TATGGTAATAATTCCCCTATGTAAATATCCCATCCCTCTGGTTGAAACATAACCATAAAAATCCCCTTGGGAATTACAAAATTCACCTGGATTTTAGTAAGAACCCTCATCTATCCATAAATTTCCCCTCCAAGGTGTTTGGACTCCTTCCAAAAACACAAAAACCCCCTTCAAATGCATTAACAAACCACCGCGCATTTCATTTTTGGGATTTATTGATGTCTGATTAATAAATAACCAAAGCCAAACCATATTACACCATTTTCTAAAGTTCAAGACCCAACCCAAGCCGTGAAAAATTGACGTTTATCACGCGCGCATTTATATTAAAGCTCGTACTTCTTCTCCACCCGTCCACCATCGGATCGCCCCTCCCAGATCTGACGGCCCTCATACATATCGGGCGCCCTTTTGTGATGGTTGGTTAGCACCCGATGTCTGACGGTTTTACCAATGTACACCGGGATAGCTGGCGGCATCCCATTGCATCAAGCCGCCCCTGACAAATACCACCTCCGTACCAAAGGCGGTCTGATGCCAGCCAAAAAACTTCCCTCTCCTTGCGTAACGTGGGCGCCGCGTCACCTTGCCACATCACCCCGACCTCGCCGCGTCACCCTGCCACATCGCCCCCACCTCATCACTCACCTGCCTTCACCCTGCCACCATGTCCTTGCCACGTCACCCTACCGTACTGCTACGTCATCATGCTGATGTCATCATGCTGAAGTCACATCTGTACAGGGGGTCCCACTGCTGACATCATGTTGACGTCATCCGCCGTACTGCTAACGTTAGTAGATCAAAAAACGCGCAAGTGGAAAAATCAAGCTTCGGAGCCCCGTATCGAATTTCTGAGGCATTTTTCGATGGGCGATTAGCGCTAGCAGTAATTGTGCATCGCTACAGGAAATAGGCCATATCGAAGAATCTTTAGGGAATCTTTTGATTCCTCGGCCATTTTTGCACCGAAAAAGGCAGAAAAGGCCTGATTTTGCAGATTTGAACATATCAAAAGACAGAGAGAGACCCGGTTCATAAATTAAAGAATATCAGAACAAATATGCAGCCAAAAACCATGTCAGAGAGTATCAGGAAGCGGCGAAGTGTATCAGCGGAGATCTTCTCAGGGCTCGAGGCGAACGAAGCATTAAAAGAAAACCTTGAAAGTTAAGAAGCAGTTAAGGGAGCATTCAAAGCTCACCAGCACAAATGACTGCACATTAAAATCACAGAAGATTAGTGGACCATAACTCGATGCACAGTTATTACAGAACCACTTCACCAAGTCATAGAGGACACCACATCAACTCACTTTTGATCCAGATGCCTCTGGCGCAGCCCAAAGGAGACTTACTTGCATTTAATTCCAGCATAAATTAGGTTTTAGAAAGCTTTCCCACAAACCTGTTTAGGTCAGTCGTAATAAATACTTTTAGATATTTTACCTATATATACCACCCTGAAAAATGTAATAAGGGTTGGTTGGTTAGTCTTTGTTGGTTCGCTGTTTGCTCAAGTAGAGACTCGCACTGTATATGTGATAATTTCTATAATCAAAGATTGCTTGAGAGTTCGGAGGATAAACTGTGCACTGTGTTCAATTGGCTAAAGAGTGATTGTGGAATTCCTATGATCCTACATGGTTCAATAAGTGTTCCTTAAATCTGTTTGGTTTCTTATGTTTGTTTTATCATTTATTTTCGACCATCTAAAATCATAGAAAGGAAGAATAGTTTAGGATTTGCTTGGCAGCACCCTATGCTCAATTTCTGTGATTTCTACATGTTTTCATCGGGAATCGTTATGAATATGCATACTTAAATGATCATGTTTACACTATTTCTTTCACATATGAATGTTAGTTTAGGAATTCTTAATTGCTCCTAGATAACCATTCGTTCACCTCCCTTCCCTGTTACCTGATGAAAGATTCTTAATTGCCTTTCATCTCTGACTTTCATTGCATCTTTTTTCAGCAATTGGTATTGTTTCATGTATAGCTATCCTGCTCTAGAATCCTCTTGTGTCCAAGAAAACGCAATAGCAAGCCTGAATCCGAAACTCTATTCCCAATTGTTTGAAACTTATCACACTATCCCTTGCCTCTCTGCTCGAATGCAACTTCCTTCCATTCTAACTCCATCCAAACTTAAACAAAACCCACTGAACCCAATAGCTAGCCTAAAATCATCATCAACAAAGCTAAATCATTAAGAGAGAGCCCTCTTTGATTGCTGGTGGGCTAGAACCTGCAATCCAAAGATTGGTTTGTGGTTACCTCGGCCATATCCCTTCAGGAGCCTAGTGACAACCTGAGTGATAACATAATGGCGACTCCGCTGGGGAATTTCTCAGATAATCTCACAAAACCAGTGCGAAGCTTTGCAGAGGAAGAAACCGACCTTTAAAAAAGTCTCGGTGGACTTGTGTGCTTAGAAAAATTCCTAAAAAACAAGTTAGAATTTGGCTCCTAAAAAGAAAATGCGTCATACAAAATCAAATCCTGATCCAAATCCCCCAACTGTTTTTGAAAATCCAAATCTAATCTCTAAGACCCTTAGGAAACGAGAGCAACAAGAAGACTTCACTTCTTCTAGTCCGGAAACAGTTCAACCAAGCTGTGTTCCGACCCCCGTCAAAGTTCTATTTCGTTCAACCCCAATTTCCCCTTGTTCATCATCCCCTTCTCGAAGCAGCTCTTCTACACCTCCATCCTTTATTCATATTACCACTACTCCTATTACACCGGTTGTTCCTGTTATCCTAGTTGCCCCAGTTTTTCCTCTTATCCCTATCAACATGGCTAACAGTTATGCACCTTTACACCTACCTGCAAATCCCGGGGCCATGCCTCAGGATTATCAAACCAAAATAACTTATTTTGATGGCACAAGTGCCTACACAACTCTTCATCATACAAAGAAAATGCAGGACTACTTCGAGAGCTATGAGATTGATGATGATAGCATGAGAATGAAAATTTTTGTTCAAAGTCTAACAGGCAACGTTAGAACTTGGTTTAGAGCACTCCCAGCCAATTCCATAGCAGACCCAGAAGCCTTCTACCAGTCATTTATCAACAAATGGGAGAAAAGGAAATACCCTCTGCACATACTATCTAAATATGACAACATCAAAAGAGCCCTTAGGAGACTGTCTTGGAGTATTGCGCAATATTTAACAATGTTTATAACATAATACCACAGAACTTGAGACCCCCACCTGATCTTGCTTTGTACAATTTCCCTGATGGTTTTGATGCTGAAATGGCCTATCAGTTAAGGGAAAGAGCCCCTCAAAGCCTTGCAGAAATGCAAAACGTTGCTGTTAATGTGGAAGCAAATCTAATTTCCAAAAGAAATAGATCCATAACTGAGAGAAGAACCACCTTCAAGGAAGAACCTTCAGCCTTCGACCAGAAGCTAGATTCTATTATCACTGGCATCCATAGGCTGGGAGGCAGAGTAGAGAATGTTGGGAGGAAAACATCATGGGAAGGACAACAGCCCAATGCCACAAGGAACCCAAATTTCAAAAAAACTCAAAACCCAAATGCTGGAAGGGCTATCCTTGACCATGATATTAGGCCTCCTTTCCAAGAAAACTATGCGGAAACATCCACATCCAGTGAGCCAACAGATGAGACTCACATGAACTTGATAGATTCAAAAAATGAGCAACAAATTTTTCTGACTTGAGAAGACCAAGAATACCAAGATGTGAATCAATTTCAGACTAAGTCTGGTGAGTCTTTTGATTTTAAACAAGGTTATGATACTGCTGTATATGAGGTACACAAACAATACAAGTTGAGAACAAGGACCATTGACGTCCCTGCACCTAGCAAAAAAAAAGAGAGCAAACAGCCCAACAAAATTAAAGGTAAGGTGATCATAACAAAACCAGCTGATACGACTGTCTCAAACCCGCATCAAATAACTATAGAGGATATGACAGACGTGCAGTCTTCTATTGAACAGCCTCTGCCTCCCTCTTCCTCAAAAGAAGAGGGGAGCAACATTCTTAAAAATTTTCCCAAAGCAGACATACCACAAGCTATGATTCATCATAATGCTAACATTCAAAAAGAAAACACAGAAAACACTCTTGACAAGGAAAAATATGCTACTGCTAGTGCAAGGATTCCGTTGGAAAAACCATTTAACTTAGAAACAGAGATTGGCAAACTTAAAATATCCATCCCCCTCTCTGAACTTGCCAAGCATGATGTCTATAGGCAACAAATTCAAAGATCACTTCAACTGCCAGAGGTTAGGGATGATTTAAATGTTCTATATGATGCCCCTGAGCTTCTGTTTCGTCGAGAGGTTAATGGGAAATCAACATATGGATCTATTCCACCCTTTTATGTCAGCCTGCACATACATGATAAAATCTTGCATAATGCTATGTTTGACTTAGGTGCCTCACATAACCTTATGCCTAAAGCTGTAATGGAAAAGTTAAACCTTGATGTCACAAGACCCTACAAAGATCTATATTCCTTTGACTCAAGTCAAGTTAAGTGTTTAGGCTTAATCAAAGACCTTTGTGTGTCTTTAGTCCAGTTTCCCAACAAGACAATCCTGATGGATGTAGTAGTTGCCGACATTCCAACAAAATATGGCATGCTCCTATCAAGATCATGGGGAGCAAAACTGCAAGGATCCCTTCAACTTGACCTCTCTTATGCTACTATATCTGTCTTTGGGCAACCAAAAAGACTGTACAGGAAAACACTGATGAAGTATGTGGTAAGCAGTGAGGAAAAGCCTTAAAACTTTCCAATTTACTCAATCCATTCTGATATGGATTCTTTTATTTTATTTAATGATGACACCAATCCTCCAACTGATGAGAATCCTTCAACCTTAGAGCAAGAAACATGCATCAATGAGGAATCAACTGCCAGTACCCATGAAACTGTCACAACAGTCAAAACAACCAGCAAACAAGAAGAACTTCCCGAAACAAAAATTGTAAGCATGCCCAATCCTCAAATAACTGAAACTCTTAATACAAACCATAAACAAGAAATCACATGGTGTTTAGATTTTGATGGTTCTGTCAATAAGTTAGGAGCAGGGGTAGGGGTATGGATTCATAATACACATTATAATCATGCACAAGGCCATGCCTACAGATTAAATTTCAGATGTACTAATAACATGGCAGAGTATGAGGCTCTCCTCTTAGGCCTTAAATTGCTCAAAGCCCTAGGAGCTGTAAAAGTGTCTATTCTAGGTGACTCCGATTTAATTATACAACAAATGAAAGGTAACTTTGTTACCAATGACAATAGAATGAGAGCTTATAGGACTGTTGCCACAGAAATACTCAATTCTTTCAATGAATCCCAGCTTGCCAAAATTTCGAGAGACCATAATATTCATGCTCACAGTCTAGCAACTTTTGCTAGCACATGCAAGCTTCCCTTTGAACCAAATCACCATTTCACTGCTGAGATAAAACATAGACCCTCGATCCCTAACAATGTTAAAGATTGGCAAGTATTTCAAAATGATGCCCATATTAACAATTTCCTTACTCTTGAGGGTGAATTTTCGAACACAAACATTGACATGGATGCCATGAACGATTGCCAAAAGCTAAAATAAGAAAATCAGCAGGCTGTAACAGTTGCAATAGCTAAAATATCAAGATATTCAATTGATTCCAACCTAGGGACGAACTTCAAAAAACTGAGGCCATCTATGGAGAGCTCTGCCGAGGACGAGAAATGGCCAAGGGATCAAGCAAGGTTTTGGCTTCCTCTTCGACTGGAAGCACCCAGGATTTACCTCAACGGATCTGGAAGCTACCTACAGACGCAGTATGGTGGTCTCCTTTTCAGACTTCTTCGCCTGAGGGTTTCAAGGCCATAGAACTTCTTTGCCAATTGAACTGTTTCGGTTTTCAGCCCATCGATTTCACCTTTGGCAGCATTCTACCAGCGTTCTCGGATCAAGCCTCCGTGGAGAAGATCCCTGGACAAACAGTCTTCAGTGGTTCTGATAAAAACGTCATCCTGGGGTTTACCCTCGTGGATATCTTTGCAAAAAATGGGCGTTCTGAGAATGCACGCTATGCGTTTGACAAAATACCTCAACCAGATGTAGTCTCCTGGACAACTTTAATTGCAGGAAAATTACAGAATGGGTGTGTTGGTGAAGCCCTGGATCTCTTTCAGACAACTCCCCAGAGAACTGTGTTCTCTTGGACAGCAATGATCTCAGGACACGCGCAAAATGGACATGGCGGAGAGGCACTGGAAATTTTTTGGCAAATGCAGCTTACCAGGGGCATGGAGTTCCATGCACAGGCCACTAAGAGAGGGCTTTTTCAGGCTGATGTCTTTGCAGAAAATGGCCATATAGTCATATATGGAAAATTTGATAGCATAAGGAATGTATACAATGTGTTTGGGAAAATATGCCAGCGAAATATTATCTCCTGGACGGTAATGACGGCTGGATATGAACAGGGAGAAAAAATGGAATGCATTCAGGGCGTTGCTGCAAATGAGAAACCAACCAGCAACGAGGCATCCACTATGTGCATGACGGGCGCCTCCCCTCATCTCTTTCCCCTGCGGAAAATGCAGGAAAGGAAGACCCTGCATAGCTCCAGCAGCCTTTTGTCCCAGGCTGATGCTTCCATGAAGGCTGGAGCCAGATTTGACCCAGATCTGCAGGACGATTCATTCGTTTTCCAGATCCAAGTCAACCTCTCGGGCAAGACATCAATGCTATGGGCACGCGCAACGGATCTTGTGCAGGACCTTTTGCAAAATCTTGAAGGCCGGCTAGGGATCCCCTCAACTTGCCTCAGACTGGTATACAAGGGTAAGCAACTTATGAATATCCTTCCTCTCTCTTTTTACAGTATTCAGAGGGATGCCTCTATTGTAGCTACTTTTCGTTTGAGAGGGGGTTCCTTCAGGCAGACATCCTCTGCCCCTTCTTTCTCATTTAAAGATGCTGTCCGCAAAGAAGCTGCCCATTCACAGCCTTCTTCTTCAGCAGGCCATCCATTTGAGGCTCCAAAGCCTTTTCTGGTAGACAAATCAGAGGACATTCCTTCCATCAATCTCTCCCATCCTGGGATTGATGATCGCTATCAACTTTATGCAGAAGCGCACTTGTATGTAGATACAATGGGCTATGGCCTCGCACATCAGATCTATACCAATGGATTCATACCAATTGGACTAAAAAAAGCGAGATTCACTTATGTTCAAAAGGATTCTTCATTGTGGTCTTTGACCGAAATGAAGATTATCAGAAGGCCCTAACGGGAGGCCCTTGGTTTTGGGGCTCGGCGGGGCTTTTTCTTACGCCTTGGTTTCCAGACTTCGACCCTTCCACAGCAGTTATCACCAAAACTCCTATTTGGGTCAGGCTCCCGAATCTTCCGGTGCATCTATGGCATGTTTCGGTCTTCATGGCAATTGCAGAAACTCTAGGACGTTATCTGTCTGTAGATTCTTCTCGAAAGGAAAATGGGCTCTACACATTTGCTAGAATCTGTGTAGAAATAGATATAAGCAAAGGACTGCTGGATCAGATTAATCTCAAATATGGAGATTTCCATTGGACTCAAACTTTGGATTACGAGAACACAGCTTTCCGTTGCCGCCATTGTCATCAAACAGGTCATCTCCAGAGTTCTTGTCCCCAGTACCTCAACAAAAAGAAGATTCCAAAGCGCAAGCCCAAGTCCAAAAGTTGGAACCCCTGTGCGCCTCCCCAACCTATGGGGGATTCAGATTCCGCCATTTCAGATGAGGAGGAAATAGTTGCAGATGGATAGAACGCAGAGGAGCCGGCGGATGCGCCATTGGATGATTCGGCAAACCCCTCCATCTCTCAGATATCCCAGAAACGTTCTCATTTCACTTCTTCCTCAGATTCTGAGAAGGATTCTCCGCTGCCAGGGCAGATTAGTCTTCAACTTATTTCGGCTCAGCCAAATTCCATTGATTGGGTCAAAGTAAGCAAGAAAAAAGGGAAAAAAAGCCGTGTGATAGTAACTGCCCCCTCAGGGTAGTTCTCTCTGCCTAGTTTCGGTTCTTTGTTTTTACATGTTCTCTTTAGCCCTCTCCTGGTTCTTAGCCATGAAGCAAGGTGGAGCCTATCTCCTTGGGCCCCTTGATTTTCTGCTTTGCTTGCACGCAAGCATGATTGTACTATATTTTTATCCTTTTTAATATAATTAGTCTTTACTCAAAAAAAAAAAATAATAGAGGATGTGTTGCAAGTACGTAGATATTTTAGGTGTTTTTTGGAAACTGTATGAGAATAAATTATATAGAACAAATGGATTAGGGACCGGTTTAAGATTTAATAGTTGCCAAAAAAACTTTTTGAAATCAGTAGATGAAGCATGGATATAATTTGTAATAGCTTCTTGCTTGCACTCTAGCGTTCTACATAATAGAAAATGATACCCGTACCTTTAAAAAAAATAAAAATTACAAAGTGTAGCATGTGGCTCATGATGCATCCTGACAAAATGTAAAAGAGAAATTAGACAGCTTTGGTGGCATCTAATGTATATCCATCATAAGGATTCTATGGATGATCAAGGTACCATGTCAAATATAGATCTGGTGGATAAGGAGATTCCTCTACTAGCAAATTCATTTGTGACATTGCTAGTAGAGATAAAAAGCATTTATAGAAAGGTGAATCCACCATACTAGATGGGACTTCATGTTCTTGAATCATAGTATACCAAAGAAGGTAGATTTCAATTTCCAATGTCCAATATCTAAATCTTCATATAAAATGCAAGTTGTATTCTCAAAATTCAATATCAAAGACACACGACAAATTCAAGTATTGTGCTATAACCATTTCATTCTAGAAATGTATAGTGAAATCAATGTGACTAGCTATTAGTGAAATATCCCTTAAACATAGTATTTTGATAAATATAACTAACCAAGGTGAGTAGTTATGTTGTACCATAGTAAAGCATTCCATAGTCACCCATACATATCTTCTATGTTTGATATGTTCTATAATATGGAAATAACAAAAGTATCTCACACTGGGTCAAAGCAACATAGATAAATTGCAACTCAAACGAGTGATGAGCTAGCCATTAAGGAGGTGCGACATGTGCTTGTCTTGTTCTTGCCCCTTAGAGGTTTTTCAAGGTGAGGGGGCATGAGATAATTCACATATAAATGGTCACTCAAACAAGTGATGAGCTAGCAATTAATAAGGTGCGACAGGTGCTTGTCTGGTTCCATCCCCTTAGGGGTTTTGGGGGGTAAGGGGGCACAAGATAATTCACATAGTCTCCCCTATAGCCTAAATTACCCCACCCCTTGGATCCTTGACCTCCCTACCACCTTTCTCCTTACCTCCCTTGGTGCTTTCCCATTAAAGGAGAAAATTTCGCTTCTTTAACAATTAGGTTTGAGGGGAGGAAGGGAGAGGGGGGTCCCAAGGGGAACAATGGTGGTATTGGGGTGTGGGGATAATTCCAAGAATTCCCTTCATACAAAACCCCCAATCCCATCAACCGGGAATTGTTTTCTTTCTAATTCACTCTCAAAGTAAGGGGAATATTTTGGCTACATCCACAGCCCGTGGGAACGGTCCCTCCAAGCAGTAGAAGTAGGTGGACAAGGTCATGGAAGAATACAGGGATATATTATCCTCACCCACATGGGTACCTTTGCACTGTAAAGTCAAGCATTTGATTGATCTGACTCCTGGAGCACCCCTACCCAATGGGACAATACACTACTGCTCTATTCTAGAGAACAAAGAAATCAAGCGACAGATCCACAAATTGTTGCAAAAATGGCACATTAGACCAAGTTCCTCACCCTATGGGAGTCTAATTGTACTTGTGCGGATGAAGGATGGGACCTAGAGACTTTGCATTGATTATCAAGAACTAAATAAAATCACTGTCAGGAACGGGTATCTAATCCTGCAAATTGATTACCTTCTTGACCAACTCAAGGGGGCTAAGTACCTCGGCAATATCAATTTGAAGTTGGGCTATCACCAGGTTCCAATAAAATCCATAGATATTTGTAAGACCACCTTCAAATACAAATAAGGCCTTTTTGAGTGGTTGGTCATGCCTTTCGTGTTGACAAATGCCCCTAAAACTCTTATGAGGCTAATGAATGATATATTGTAGTTTTTCACCAACTCATTCATAGTTTTATATCTGGATGACGTCCTCATATTCAACAAGAGTTGGGAAGAGAGCTTGCAACACATTTGACAAGTCCTTCAAACCTTGCGACAACAAAAACTATGTGCCAACTTGGAGAAATGCACCTTCGTTAAGATCCAAGTCATTTGGGATTTCCTAGCCCTGCCCACTCTAACAGAGCTTCACATCTTTTTGGGCCTTGCCAATTTTTATCGGAGGTTTGTGTTGGGCTTCTCTTATATCACTTGGTCGTTGAGTCAAGTTACCAAGGACGAAGAAAAAGAAAAGTTTTTTTGGTTTGAGCCCCAATAGAAAAGTGTTTGTTATGCTGAAGCATTGCTTATGCTTTGCATCAATACTCATATTACCAGACCTGTAACAACCATTTGAAATTGATACATACACCTCCAACTATGGTATTGGTGTAGTTATCACCTAGCAAGGGAATTCGTAATACAATTAGGAAATACCCCACATACGATAAAGAGATGTATTACATTGTGCAGGATTGCCGACAGTGGAAACATTACCTTATGGGGAAGGAGATAATCATCCACCCAGATTCACAACCCCTTTAGTTTATACAAACACAAGGGAAGTTGCAGAATGATCGACATCAGAAGTGGTCAACATATCTACAACACTTCCATTTGAACATCAAATACAAGAAGGGAAGCACCAATAATGTTGCAAATTGACTCAACCAACTATAGATTGCAGCATTGACCATTGTCCTCAACTCTTGTGGCCACGAGACCTTTGGATGGCCACAACTATACAAAAATGATCAAGGGTTCACCACCACATACCAGACACTAGTGAATGACAAGCAGGTACCAAACTACCACCTCTAGGATGCACTGTTGTACCACTTGGGGCATCTTTGTGTTCCTTCATGTAAGCATGCCAAGCTGATTTGGGAAGCGCATTATAGTCAGGTTGCAGGATGCTTTAGTTTGGAGAAAACCATGGAAGTACTGCAGATGTATTTTTATTGGCCAAAACTTCGATAAGATGTTGGAAATTATATCATATCTTACATAGAGTATGCCATCGCCAATCCAACCATTAAGAAGCAAGGCTTGTACACTCCTATACCTACTTCTAGCTACCCATGGGAAGCCATCTCCATGGACTATATGTTTGGTCTTCTTTTTACCAAGCATGGTAACGACTGTGTATTTGTATTCGTTGATAGATTTTCTACGATGGAAATATTGATGGCCTACAAGAAGAGCATTATAATCAAAGACCTAACCAAACTCTTCTTCAAACAAGTTTGGGTACATTTTGGAATTCCACAGACCATTATATCAGATCGAGATAACAGGTTCATGAGCACATCCTGGTCAAGCCTCTGGTCATTGTTGGGCACTAAGCTCACCAAATCAACTGCATTCCATCCCCAGACTAATTGTTAGACGAAGGTCATCAACATGATTATAATGCACATACTTCACATGTACAACTCCAAGCACCCACAGACATGGGATGAGAGTCTTCCTTATGTGCAACAAAACTATAATAGATCTCTCTATAGCTTGAATGGTCATAGAACCTTCCAAGTGGGCCTGGGATTTCAACCATTGTGCCCATTTGATGTTGTCATACCTCTTGCGGCTACAAGGACAGAGTCTACACATGTGCAGTCTGATATTGATAAAGCCACTAGATTTATTGAACACATACAACATATCCACCAATAGGTTCATGATATTATGGAGAAATCCAATGCTGAGTATAAAAAACATCAAGATCAACATCGAATGCCACACAAGTTTCAATTAGGTGGTAAGGTATGGTTGCATCTACAAAAGGAACTCCTTGTCGAAGCCCATCAGAAGATTGAACCACTTTGATACGAGCCTTACACCGTGCTTTCAAGCTAAGCATCCCTCCATTCCTTGACTTGCACCCAATACACAATGTGGACCACCTTCAACTATACTTTCCACCATTGTTGGACACCTTAGATATTGTTGAGCAACTAACACCAACAAAGCTCAACCTTGACTGCATGGAACAAGCCACTATTGATCGGATCATAGACACACAAATTACGAACACTCGCCAACATAGGATCCAAATGTATTGGGTTATCAAATCTGGCCAACTCCTACACCAAGGCAAGTGGCTCACTAGGAATCAAGTTCAACATAAGTTTCCCCATATCATGGAGGCACTCAACGCAATCGAGACCATTGTTTCATATGGGGGGAGGACTAATCCAGGTAGATATTGGTGGCCACCCAGCTATTCCACTTAGAACCCTTTTCATATTAGTTTCCTTGATCCTAGCATAACTTTCTATTTTTATTAGTTTTTCAGGTCTTGAATTTCTCAAGCAGTGTTGAGGCCCTAATTGGCATTTTTTTGGAAAATGCGTTGAGCTCATAATCTATGGGAAGAGGCTCTTCAGGAAATTTTATTGTCCTCTGATAGATCTTTCTAACAAGATATCATGCACACCAAGTAGAGATCATATGCCCAAAATACGACCCTGGGAAGTTGGTGTTCCAACTGACCCCAACGGGGTCTTTGGCGCTTCATTTTTGGGGTTATGTTTTGGATGTTTGGGGTTTTCCATTGTTTCTTAATAATAAAAAGACCTTCGAGCCTCATTTTAACACAATCCATAAGGCATGCGACCGCCACATTTCTTCTCAAATATAACTACCATTACCCAAGATAGTTTATTTCCTTTCTGCTTGTAATCAAATTTTCAGTATTTTGTTATTAATGAATTGAAATTTAGTTTCTTCTATAGCTTTGTGTTCATGTTTAAATCCGCATTTCATTTCATTCTTGCATAAATCTAGATCAACTCGTTTCATGTAGATTTCTTCCCTTATTTATACACTACCAATGTAGTTTTGAGTACCATTTCCTATTAAGTGTGGATTTTGGTATGCTTTTCTACTCTTATTCAATGTACCTTTCTACCTTTATTTTGCATTTCCAACATGCTTTTGGGGTATTTTTTCGCATTGGTATTAGAAAAGAAAAAACTTGGTAAGTTTTTTCTCATTCAAACAAGCCTCTTGTAGAATTCTCTTGGGTTTACAAGTGGCTAATGTTGTATTGTAATGCAATCTAACGAAAATATTATAAGTAAACAAAAGGTCCTCTAGGATTATTAGTACCTTCCACTTTTATGGCTTCTCTTTGCTACATTACATACTTATGTTTCATAATATTGATTTAATTTTAGAACATTTGCTTAATTGAATAGCACTTAAACTTACTTTACTTCATAGGAACTTTGGATGAAGAAAAACCCCCTTTTTGCGTAGTATTTGTCCTTAATTTTTTTTGTTTCTATTTGAAACACATGTCTTTACCTTTTGAGCTAGTTGTTTAAGTGTTTTTTAGCTTTCAACTCTTGTTTAATTGTTATTATAAGATGCCTTTTATTTCATAAAGAAAATTTAGTCAAGTTAAAGAAATTAACCTTCTTTGTTTCTCAATATTTGTAATATTCAATCTCACTTTTCATTTTGAATGTGCATAGTCATTTAATCCTATTCCATAGCTAGATTGAAGTAGATGTTTATTCTTATTGAATTGAATTATTGATACTTAGAAAAATAATTGAGATTGAGAAAAAGTTCCCTTTACTCTAATGTTTATCTTAATTTTTAGTTAACATTTCATGTGCAAGCCTCATTAATTGCAAATATTTTGATTTCAAGCATTTATTTTTGAAGATGATTTTGCCACAAGTATACACACTACACTCTCTAATTATATACTAGGTTCATGACTACAAGATTAGCCTAAATTTAACCCTTGAACTTGACACAATAAACTCTTCCACAGGGTTGAAAAATACAATAATTAAATTAGGCTACGGGGATAGGAATCCAAATAATTTTCCACAACTGATTACATCTAAATATGGTGGCTAATTGATTAACTTAATATCCAGTTTATTGAATATGATCAAGATCCATTTGGTGACAAGTATGTTCTTTGGAGTGGATAATGTCATGTTTGGGACTGGAGGTATGAATACTACTCCTAGATTTTTCAATACTAAAGATCCCTCATTTATTATATTTCATCTTCAAGTGAAAGTAACATGTTGCACATATTCATAAAAAGGTAACTTAGTGACTATTCTTTTATGTTCCTACCTAGGTGGATCTCATGGGAGGGAGGGCACCTGAGACAAATTTCTATAGGCCACTGGATTCATCACCCTTTGTCTCCTAGTTATAAATATCTAATTCATACCTTCACTCATCTCCATGATGAATTTCATGACATCTTGTGGTAGTTGTTTGGAAGGCCCTTTTTCTACTCTCCATCTTCTTTCTTTTATGGCCCTGTTAATGGTTAGAAAAATTCTGCCAACAATATGAGGGAGTATCACTAAATGGCAAGTCCCAAGTATACATGTTCTCATTTGTTATGGTGATGTCTAGTGGTGTGTGAGCCTAGTTGCCACCAAAATAGAATTTTGGATATGATATAATAAATGCATTATGGACAATTACAAGTTCCTACGATCAACTTCTATAATAGAAATGTGGCTTTCAAATTTTACTATTCTCACTGATAATAATAACAACTTCTAATACAAAGTTTACCAACCCCTTCTCATTTGAAATAATTGTTTTTTATACAAATCTAACACACAATCTTTTCATCTAATTTCCTGAGACTTTTTTTGTTATAATAGTCTAAATAATTTAGAAAAGAGAAATCATTTGGAAAATCCTTTAATATTCCCTTTGGTGAATAATAATGACACAAATATTTTCCTTTTTTTTTTTTTTTTCTTTCTAATAAATTGACTTTCTCGTTGTATAACAAAATTAAAATTGTTACATGTGTGATTATGTTTACTTCATGATGTTGAATGTATATTGGTCACTATTGGTCAATGAGCAAGATGTCTTAATATTCATTTGTCTAGTTCTTATTTTATTTTCTTACTTTGTCGGCATTCTAGATCTCTAGGATTATTTCTTCTATCTACAAACCTACAGAGTTTTAAATAAAACAAATTAATTAATAAAAAATGCTAGATCTTTTTTTTTGAAATATAATCTCTAATTAATCTTGTTTACAAAAGAAAATGATAATCAACTCATTTCTAAGAATAATCCCACGATAATTGTGTATGGCCCAATTTAATCCCTAGAGAATAAGATCTATGCTTGAAAGATTTCATGAAATTGTGTGTTAATTTCAACATGTGGCTTGTTATTTTTTATTGACATAAATACGAAGATTTATACCACATTAAATGGGTGAAGTACAAAAAGGGGATTATAACATTTAATCAACATAACATACTTTATAGTTGACAACATAGCTAATACATTTTTTAACTTAAACCATATATATAGTATATATATAAAAAAAATGTCATCTTTGAATTCCACATCAACATGCACCTCTCAACCTTGACACATAGGATAGTTATAGTTCCATGTAGATCTCACATAAATGGTTTGATGCTAACTTAGCATAGGACTAACAACTAACATAGGCAAGCATCTAGATATATTACAAAAGTTCTAATATCCAAGCATCTAAATATCTGGATGATTTGAATAACAAATCATGCCACATGTCCTAGGTATTTGGATACCAATCACCTGTTAAATAGATATCCAAAATTCAAAACATTTGATGTGTATCAATAGTGTGCATGTGCAATCCTTTCAGATTCATATACAATTTATGATACATGATATCTCGTATCTACGACATTCAAATAAGTAAAGATAAGTTGCATCCCAGATCTAGATACATAATACTTGTAACTAAGTTATTCAACATTTGGGATGTTTAGATGATTTATAATAAACAATCTTCCTAGATCTAGATGCATGTCCATTGAAATAGAGTTATCTAGAATTTGTCATTTGGAGAAAATAATAATGATAAATGCAAGTTGGTTCTAAATCTGAACATAAAATATTGAAGTGAAAAGATAAGTTGTTAATCCACATCAGTAGCCATGTTAACATAATTGACCAATCATATGAAACCTCAACAGTTCATCTTGTCGACAACCATGTATTAACAAGAAATTAAAAAAAACTAAGGAAGAAGTTTCAAAATAATATTCAATATTTGGGTATCTAGTAGGTTCAAATGGTGTTATTGTAAGCTTCTTTTGTATCCAAATACATGGCATTAACATCCCATATCATAATGATTTCACTGTAATTGTTAATGTTTGTTCCAAGTCCCCCTAATTGAATCAGGAGGAAATCACATAGGTGGAGATGCAACTGGTAAGTGAGAGGCACACCCTCACGAACACAAAGGTATTAGTGGAGGTTGCAGATTGGGCTCTAGATGTTCGACACACCAAAGGTCGTTATAACTAGTATATGTACACCATTGACATCTATTGACATCTCAAGTTTCTATTGGGCAGAGTTTTTGTGGACATAAATGAAATTAAGGAAGATATTCTCTTGATGCAGATCAAATGCAGAGGTACATGATTGCAATGGATCACAAGCTCAAGAGACTAGAAGCATATGGGCATCCCTCATGATCCTGATTGTTGCTCAAGTAGCAACAAGGAACCCATTCCCATTAAAGCCACTCATTCAAATAAGTATGCTTCAATATCTTTTTATTTCTCTATCTTTAACTTTTAATGATTTTGTTCTATAGCCTTCTCGTTTGGAATGGACCTGGTGGCCCAGCAGTTAGAATCCATGTTTTAATTTCTAGAACTCTGAACATCATTTTGTCTTTGGATATTTTGAAACAATTAAAGTTATGTATCCCCTCTGATTTCCCTAGTGGAAAATGAGAATAGCCTTCAATAAACACGTATGTAAAATTTTGATTTTAGTGAATGAAAATTTACATGAAAGTAAGGTTCCTTCCAGATGTAAATTACTTTTATTTGGATGTATCCAACATTCAAAAAATTTAATTCAACAAGTTACCAATCAAGTCTTGATACACATTGGGAAAATTTTTCCATATGAATTTTAACATTCTGCACAAATGAATCCCTAAACCAAATTGGGTTTAATTAATAAGATAAACCCATTAAAACAAATTATGAAAACTTAAAAAAAACCTAGCATACAAAATTAAATAAAATCTTAACAAAAAAATCAAAATAAAATTAAATCTTTACGACCATGTTAAAATTAGACTTAAATGAGCCCAAAGGGAGTTGGGTCCAATGGGGGAGAGCAAGGAGTTTTACACCAGTTGCCAAGGTTCAATTCTCATGAGGGTCTAACCTGAAGCCATGGGAGCACCTTGAGGTAGTGGTCAAACATGTGGTTGTACCTAGAGAGATTATATTAAATGATCTTGTGACCCGTGAACACATAAGTGGATTAAAGCTAACCATCATGTCCTTCAATTTAAATGTCCAAGATTCATGCCAAGCACCCTGAGATAGTGGTCGAACATGTGGTTCCACCCGAAGAGATTACAATGAATGATCTTGTGACCTATGGACACATAAGTGGATCGAATCGTACCCACGTGTCCTTCAATTTTTTTTATTTGGAGTGACATTGATTCAACCCTAGGGGTAGTGACATGTCCTATTCACCATTTTAGGGGTGGCAGGAATGGGAGGGGCTATTCTTTATTTCAATGAAAAAATAGAAATAACCTTTTTGTGGGGGCTATGGAAAAGATCAAATAATTAGGCAGGAGCATGTGATTTATACCAAGGATTGAAAGTAGCAAATGAGCAAGGGATTAAAAATTTAACAATGGTAGGAGACTCCCAAATTATTCTCCAAAATTTATGGAAGAAATCACTCTGAGAGGATATAAATCTCAAAGCTATCATAAAAAGAGTAATGGAGCTTCTATTAAGAATTGGAAAATATGAATATACCACATTCTTAAGCAACAAAATCAATTACTTTTGGAAAGGGGTTGTGGGATCTTCCATAGGTATTTTCATCAAATTTTGTGCCTTCTCAGGATGATCCTTCTCCTGTATGGCTAAGCCCCTTTTCTTACCCGCCCTTTGGTCTTGTGACCCTTGAAAGGGAGTGCACAATCTCGAACACTGTGCCCATGTTGATGGCACTCCGTACATATGAAGGGGATCCCTTCATAATCCATAATTTATCAGTGTGTCATTCCAAGATAATCTAGCTTCTATTAAGCATATAACCACTCGCGAGGGTCTAACTTTACAAAGAATGTGGGTTAGTGACATAAGGCCTGTAGAGATGCAAGACATATCTTGATCCAAAAACTCTCCCGATTTGTTCCGTATAGTACAAAAAGCCTCCATCAACCAACACTATATATGTAGTTCAGGAAGCCACAACCAAACTCGAGCCACAATGATCCTTTCTCTATTGGCGTCAAATAGGGTTGTTCATTTTTCATAAGAATTGGTGTTGAATTGATACTCTAGTTTTGCTCCAAAATCCATGTGACCTCATCAGATTCCCTGAACCTAAACATAAAACATCCTCGTGCTAAGGTCACCATCGATGGTTGGATTGTAAATTTTTGTCCCCACTATCTATCAATCCATTCTCGTAGGGTTATAATTAAAAAATGCCAACCTCTTGCTCAACCTACCACCAATAATTCAACCATATAGAGGACCTCAGGAAATTGAATGTCTTCTCCCAAAACTAGTTTAGGGTCCCTACTTTTTATCCTAGTGCACTGTCCCTTTTCCTCATGGATCGTGAAAATTTTCACCCTTTTGAGTTCGCAAATTCCCCTTGGGCGTCGTTCATTCCGTTTAGTTGTGAATCTTGACCCTACAAAGCTTCTCCTACACAACAAATAGGAGGCTCAACTAAACCTTTCAAATGGGGTTTCTCACCCAAAAAACCCAAAGAGATGCTCCCAAAGGAGAAACCCTCTAGGTCGTGGAGATTCTTTGGGAGCAATAGACAAGTGAAAACCACACTACCAGCCAAAACCTCCCCCCATGAGATGCCTCCAATCCCTTCGAGAAAGAACTCTGCAACTTATTGTCCAAAGGAAAATCCGCGTTATTCTTTGTATCCACTACAAGCTTTGGTCGAAAATTCTCCTTAGAAAATGCCAAAATGATTGGAAAAACCTCGTTGTGGTAGAAAGATGTGTGTTCCTTCACAAAATCCCCTGCCCCTGCTTTTAGCTTCAGGGTCCCTATTCAAGCCTACACGCGTGGGTTGGAATTATCTATCATATCACCTGCTGAACTTGTGACATTTGCTCGAAGTTGGGGCAAGCTAGCTAACACTCTCACTGCTTGGCTCCCATCATTCTTCAAAAACTCTTCCTCTATACCCATATCAAATATGTTCCATAGATATCCAGGCTGATCTGCCTAAACCTAGCAAAACTCATAAGTGTCAAAGGAATAATCAATGAGAATATTGTCCTTCTGGACGTCCCCACGATACCCAATACCCAATAACCCGAAACCATAGACCCCCATTGACCTCCCAAATTTGAATATATATCTTGATTCAAGTTTCCTTTACCTTTCAATTATCATGTAATATAGTTTTTCTTTTTAATTAAAATAATTTTATTTTAGTTAAAAAAAATAATTTATTAAAATTATCAATATTAAAATAGAAATAATTAATTGTTTTTTTTTCAACTTTTAAATAACTCTAATATTGAGATATAAGTTTGGAATGTGAAAACAAAACAACTTGTCAAAATAGATGGCTTTAACAATTATATTACAATTAACAATTAGATAGTTGATCATTGTATAACTTTAAGGCACACCATTGAAAACTTTTAGGAGAAAAAGGAAGATTTTTTTTGTTGCTTTGTTGATTTCATAAAAGTGTTTAACATGGTTCCTAGGGATAAGCTTTGGCACAGAATGGAGGAACTTGGGGTTCCTAAACATTTGAGATCAGTTGTGCATAGTTTGTATGAAGAGGTGAAAGTCAAAATTAGAACTTCAGTACGCATTTTTGAAAGTTTTAGAAGCGATATCAAGGTCAAGCAAGGTTGCCCACTATCTCCTACCCTTTTTGGTTTATATATCGACAAGCTTGAGGAGTGGTTAAATTCGCAAGGGGGTGATGGTATCTATTTGGGAAAGTTTGTTATAAGGCTTCTTTTGTATGCAAATGACCTTATTCTTATTGCCAAATCGACTCTCGATTTGCAAGAGCACTTACTATCCATTGAGAATTTTTGTAGAAGTGTGGGGATGCAAGTCAATATCAGTAAACTGAACGTAGTGGTTTTCTCTAAAAAAAGAAAACAAAACCAGCATAAGTTCTACTTTGAAGGCAACATTATGGAAGAAGTCGCATATTACAAATACCTCATAATTGACTTCAACAAAAATCTAAGTTGGGATGGTTGTAGAAAGAAAAGAAATTTGGGGGGTTGGAAAGAATTTTATGCTTTTCAAAATAGGTGTAGAGAGAGAGAGTTATGAGACTGGAAAACCACTCAAACTCTTTTGGGCTTTTAATGGTTCTGGTCATTCTCTATGGTTGTGAACTATGGGCCAATAATATATTTGACATGCAATGAAAACAAATTGAGAAAATTCAAAAGGGTTTGATGATAAACAAATTCAAGATTAAAAGTGCAGTTCCTTATGCTATCTTGTTAAGTGAAATAGGGGCTGCTCCTATTGAAGCAATTGCTATGGTGCGAGTGAGAAGGTATTTAAAAAAAATTGAGCAAATGGAAGAGGGTAGATAGCTAAAGTTGTCTTTAATGACATATTGTGCAAAAAAAAAAAGAGACTTGGATGCAACAAATAACAAATGGTTTAGTAAATGGGGTATTTGCTTGAACACGTGTCCCATAAACAACAAATAGATAAAAACTTTTGCTATGGATAAGTTCCACAAGTATACTTGGGATAAGGAGCTAGGAAGAAAGAAAAAGTACTATATTGAAGTGTTTAATCCCACTCATAGTGATCAACCAAAAACATACATAGAGGCCAATATCTCTTGGAGAGCCAAAATTCTTATTGCTCAGTTAAGGACTAATTTTCATCGTCTTCGTTGTGAAACAGGGTGCTGGAAAAGGCCAAAAGAAGCCTCGCATCTCCATTCTACATTTGAACAGATTTAGACTCCTCTTTTTTCTTATTGCATAGCTTCACAACATCTCCGTCCTGTACATGAATCTCAAAGAGTTCTATGCTTTTCCCGCATCTCCCTGGAATCTCTAAGAGTTCTATGTTCTTCCCGCATCTCCCTTCTGTATATAAAGAATCTTGTTATTTATTTTACCAATTTTCTTTGCATGGTTTAGCACCATCTCCGTATTTGTACATATGAATCTTATTTCTTTTCTCAATTTTCATTGCAGGTCACTGCCCCCATGTACCACATGAATCTTATTTCTCATTTCTTATATTAACTCAAAAACCTATATAATCATTCTCCTTTTACAAAACTCAACTACTGCAATTTTCATATCATCTCCACTGTTACAAAACTAAACTTAAAGAATCACAATTGTTTTTTCTTGTTCTTATTCTCATCATCCCTTTCTCTTCTAGTTTTATCATCCTCTACTTACTCTTAGTACTGACAAATAAATATAATGATCACTCTTATCATGCACATGCCTGAAATAGTAAGATGGACTTAGAGTCATCGTATCAGAATATCTTTGTGTGGTGACTTGGCTTCAAGTTTCCACCCTTACAACGGATTGTAATGGATATCTTTGTGTGGTGACTTGGCTTCCAGTTTTCCACCCTTTACAACAGATTGCATTGGATTGATAAGTTGTAGTTAATCTAATGATATGACTCAAAACAATTATTTTGAATTTAAAATGAATTGGCATATAATGTCATTTATTTTGGTTCGTTTTGGATAAGAAAATTTTGGAGTGGTTGACGTGTAGGCCTTATCTTAGGCATATGGCCCATTTTGGACATTTGAGGTTCAAATACTTCTAGAGCTCTTTGAGGTCTTAAATGGTTATTTCCAGGAACCCAGTGTTTTCATGTTTTTCTTTCACATCAGAAACTTTCTAATGGCTTGAAAACACCTCAATTGGAATATATACATGGAGGTTAATCTGCCTGCAAGTTTACCTATCTTGTTGACCATCGTGGTACTAAGTGGATGCCATGTCAACTTCCATTACTCACACATGCGGAGCTAGTCACTTGGGGACTTTCAAGAATATTCTTTCTAGAGGATCTGAAACCCTAACATTAATTAGAGGTTGAGGAATACATAAACACTAACCCTAACACTAGAAGATTATAAAGTTATGTTAAATATTGGGCCAAAACGAAAAGTAGGGGTTCCAATCTTATTGTATTGAGTATTGTTCCATAGGAGAGTAGAGCATTAAGAGTGGGATATTGAGGGAAATCACGGGGAGAAGGAGATCTTGTATTAGCCATATTGGCCACAATGTCCATGGCATCTCCATTAAAAGTGTCGTTCCTTATGCTATCTTGTTAAGTGAAACAGGGGCTGCTCCTATTGAAGCAATTGCTATGGTGCGAGTGAGAAGGTATTTAAAAAAAACTGAGGAAATGGAAGAGGGTAGATAGCTAAAGTTGTCTTTAATGACATATTGTGCAACAAAAAAAAGACTTGGATGCAACAAAATAACAAATGGTATAGTAAATGGGGTATTTGCTTGAACACGTGCCCCATAAACAACAAATAGATAAAAACTTTTGTTATGGATAAGTTCCATAAGCATACTTGGGATAAGGAGCTAGGAAGAAAGAAAAAGTACTATATTGAAGTGTTTAATCCCACTCATAGTGATCAACCAAAAACATACATAGAGGCCAATATCTCTTGGAGAGCCAAAATTCTTATTGCTCAGTTAAGGACTAATTCTCATCGTCTTCGTTGTGAAACAGGGTGTTGGAAAAGGCCAAAAGAAGTGTGGGAGGAAAGAGTATGCATTTTTTGTTCTTGCGGAAAAGTGGAAACAAAAAAGCATTTCATTTTAGAATGTGAGGCCTTTAAAGACAGTAGGGAAAGCTATGCAGATATGCTCGCAACTAGCTCTTGGGATAATCTATTTAGCAAGGGGTTTGTTGAGAAGTTGGGAGCATTTATTGTGAGGCTTCACAGAAAAAGGGCTGAATACATAACGTAGACAAAGAAGCAATCTGTCCCATAAGCTAGAAGAAACAACCTATTCCATAAACTATCTTTAGCCTCGTAGATATTAAAATAATTTTCTTTCTTTCTTTCTTATTTTGTAGAAAATTTAAAATTTAGAGCATTAAGATTGTTAACGAAAAAAATTCAACATTTCTCCTTATTAAAAATAAACTCAATAAAATTATATAATTATAAACTCAGTAAAATTATATAATTATTGTCTTAACATTAAACTTGCAAACTTAAACCTAAAAAGAAAAGAATAACTATTTCACCAACCACTCTAGTTAAATCAATTAAATATTTAGAAAAGATTTAAATTTTTAATTAAAAACTTATTTTATTTTAATCAAATATTATATATTTTACAATTATATCTTAATTAATTCTATTTTAATAAAAAATAATATATATATTTAAAAATTTTTTTTAACATTTTTTTCGAATTTTTATAATTCCGCTCAACTAATTAAAATTTTATTATTTTGCATCAACTTCAATTTATAATTTTTGCGCTCGGGGAAACCACTTGCCATTCTGTAATCAATAAGTGTTTTTTATTGTAAGATCTAACTGCATATTTTTATTTTTTGAAAATTCAACCCTTCTAAATAATTTAAATTAATTAAAATGTATATAACAAAATTAAAAAATATGTAAAACTTTAAATATTATTATGATTTCTATGCGATTTAAGGATTAATTTCACCACAAAAACCTAAGCAACCCTTTCAAAGTTTTCAAATACTAATGCTATGATTCCACCTGTCGGCACAGTAAATGGGAGTGGGAGCGGAGAGTTCATTGGGAACCATGCAAAAAAAAGCAACGGTGTCACCATCACTTGCCAAAAAAACAACGGTGTCAGCGTCGAGCGCGGATGATGGAACGTGGGAGTGGGAAAAGCGGTGGCGTGGTAGAGTAGTGGGTTTCTACTTCTAGGTGTGTAGTTTACCATCAGTGGGTATAAGCCGAATTGGCTCTGGCTTGTCAGAGCAGTCCAGGTTCCTGCTGTTCATCATGGCGGATGCAATTCTGAGATCAGTGCGGATGGAAATAACAAAGGAACAACAGCCAAGGCCATAGCCAGTCCTGCTGGCTCTCATGTGGCTGTGGATGCCTCAAGGCTGGAGCCTAGAGTTGATACTGGGTTCTCAAAGAGGAGTTTGACGAGAGGAATGGATACTGGGTTCTCAAAGAGGAGTTCATGGCTGGAATCAATCCTCAGGAGAAAGTGAGATTCTCAGAGTTGAGGAGAGGGATGGATACTAGCTTAGAGTTGAGGAGAGGGATGGATACTGGGTTCTCAAAGAGGAGTTTGAGGACAGGAATGGATACTGGGTTCTCAAAGAGGAGTTCAGGGCTGGAATCAATCCTCAGGAGAAAGTGAGATTCCCAATTGAGCTATTCCTGTTTTGTCAATAAATGATCTGCTTGCTTATTCATTTTGAAAAGCATTATATAAGCTTGCAGAGGTAATCAGAATTTAATGATTGTTTGTTTGGCTTTGGCTACTCAGCGAGGCAAGACTGGAAGCATATCCCCATCCATTATTGTCTGCTCAAACCAAGAATTATGATACTGCCTAATTCTTGTCTGCTCAAAACAAGAACTAAGGTACTGCCAATTTCTATGACAGATAGTATCACTTTAGAAAGAAAATTAAACTAGATATGGATCTTTTATGTTATCTGGATAAAATTTAAATTCCAATATGTTCCAGCCATGGTCTTAAGGTTTTGCTCGCGCTGGTGGGCGCCCTGTTGGTGTTCAAACTTTAAATCCGAATATGTTGCAGGCATGGTCTTAAGGTTTTGCTTGTGCTGGTGGGCGCTCTGTACTGACAGGTAATATAACAGGTATTATTGTTGAAATTCCCCGCTCGATGAATTTATTGCTGAAATTCCCTGCTCGATTCTATTAACCGGATTGATTTGCATGTATTTACTTACCATTTACTTCTTCAGGAGAAGCTTGAATTATAAATTAGAATTCCTGCAAATGTAATTGAATTTATCAATGTCTTGCAGAAACGAATGACTAGCAATGACTTGTTCCTTTACAGGCAATCCTGAAATGAAATGCAAATACGCTGAGAGCCAGCTTATATGGTTCTGAAGGTTCTGGAATCTGCTTGCACCGATGGGCTCTATACTGACATGTAAAATAAACTCGACCCTAATTAAAATTATTATTGCTGAAATTCCTTTGCTCAATGAATTCCTTCGGTTCTTTTTCAATTCTAATGACTGGCTTAGTATGCATTCATTTACATTTTACCTGTCCATTGTCATCTCGTTATATTTTTTTTTGGATTATAGATTTGAATTTGAATTCCTTAGGTTCTTTTTCAATTCTAATGACTGGCTTAGTATGCATTCATTTACATTTTACCTGTCCATTGTCATCTGGTTAATTATTTTTTCTTGGATTATAGATTTGAATTTCTGCAGATGTAATTCTTAATTTTGT
The DNA here is from genome assembly GCA_000404065.3 of Pinus taeda. NCBI lineage: Eukaryota > Viridiplantae > Streptophyta > Pinopsida > Pinales > Pinaceae > Pinus > Pinus taeda. Next base: position 128,096 of record APFE030891388.1, read on the forward strand.
AATGTCTCACAGAAACTAACTACCCGTAATACTTCTACTATCTTCTCGCATATTGTTGTTCTTGCACTTTGTGGGTATCTGCTGGCAGAATATTGTTCTTGCACCTTTGTGGTTAAGTGGGGTGAAGCTCTGTTTGAATTTCTGCATAATTCATATTTTCCTAGTGTCTCACGAAAACTAACGACCCGTACTGACTTCCACCATCTTCTAGCGGATTCTTATTCATGTACTTTGTGGGTATCTAGCAGATTGTTGTTCTTGCACTTTGTGGGTATCTTCTGGCAGATTGTTGTTCTTGCAGAATGTTGCTTGATCATATCAATAATCTTGGAATACCCATTGCCTTAAATATAAACGCAGGACAACTCTGTTTTAGAAATTCGACTTTGCAAGCCTCGTATATCCTTCCTCGACATTGGCATTATTTACTTGTGCAGTCGCTGTTCTCAATTTTTAATGGACACAACGGTACTCATGCTTTTATATATAGATATAAATCAATTTTTATATTGCTAAAAGAGTAAGTCACAATAGATATAAATCGATTTTGTATATTGCTAAAATAATTACTCACACTAGTTGTACCATCTTCTGGCAGATTTTTTTGCTTGCACTTCGTTGCTAAGTAGGGAGTGAAGCCCTCTACAACTGCTGCAGAGAATTGCTTGATCATCTCATTAATCATGGGAAACCCATTGTCTTAAATACGATTGCAGGACAACTATGTTTCAGAATTTTCACTTTGCAAGCCTAGAATATACTTCCTTCGCATTTACTCTTGCATTGGTGGAAAGTGAACTTCGTTCCAGTTCTCAATTTGTCATAGACCACAACATTCAGGTACTCATGCTAATCATTCAATACTGGTAAAAGAATTAGTCATTGTGGTTGGTGAATAATTTAGGGCTCATTTCTCCATTTTCTTTTTTGTTTTAGGATAATGTGAATAAATTTATGCTAGCAAATATATCATGAGTTGAATCCAAACTAAAATGAATGACCAACGCCAAGCCCATTGCTTCAGTCATCCACAACCGCTCAGACCCTTGCCTTGACCACGCCAACCACCTAGCTGTTAATATTTGTTGCTTCCTTTAGATAAAAACTGTGCACCTTTGCTGCCCTAACCTTGTGGTATGCCATTCCCTTCCCTCGTATAATTCCATATTCAGATTTAAACAATATATTATAATTCCACATACAAAATACAGCATTTAGCAATGGTAACACAACAGATACTGCACAACTTTGAGACTATGTTAAATTTTCATGATATGGTAAGTACACATGACACAACAGACACTGCACAACTTTGAGACTATGTTAAATTTACATGATATGGTAAGTACACATGAGCTCCTAAAACAAACTCCTATTTTGAGAACGAATTAACCTATTAAAACAATGGGTGAGTGAATGCTAAATAGACAAACATAATGGGTAGAATATGGGGCACTCAATTGCATCATTACTCTAAAAAGGAAAAAACATAAACACAATGGGTAGAATATGGGGCACTCAATTGCATCATTACTCTAAAAAGAAAAAAACATAAGGTAATATGCCAAAAACACGATTTATGTAAAGTAACAATGGAGGGTCCTAAAGATCTTTTATAAAATAAGAGACGAAGGGGAAATATAATGTATCTAGACATCTAGTGATGCAATCGAGTTGATAGAGTTAACCCTTACCATATTATGTTCAAGGATAAGTGCACCCCATTGCATGGATAACTCTCCTTGTAATAGTGCACCCTACTGGAGAAGATTTAATGCATGAATGCATGCAATACACCTCCAAATTGGATACCAAACATTCATGTGCCTCCTAGGGATTTGTGATTTCCTATAATAGTTCTTGCACACACCCCACCTCAAGCATTGACATTGGTGCTTACATATCTATACATAGAAAGTTTAAAGATGGTGCATCCATGTAATCTCCATGGATGTGCCTCACTCACTCTTCGATGCCTAATAATTATTGTTGCCTCCCTAGAGGATCACCTAGTGCACCCTTTATCATATACAACTTGTTGAACAAGGTTTGAGGAATTATTATTGCAGATGTTGCTATGTTAGATTTTCTCTTCACACTATGATATTGCTAAATGAGAATCGCTATTGAGCAATCAGGATAACCGTAACATGAAGACCCTTGAAACTTTGAGGTCAAAACCAATAGATATTGAATTTGACACATGGAAATCCATGAAACTTTGAGGAGAGAGGCTGTAAAAATGAATAGGAGATCCATAAAATCCCTAAAAGAGTTAATTGTAGAAGATGCTAGATGTCGTTGACTCAAATTTTTTAGTAGAGAGACATGGAAGTAAGGCATCTGCTACACATCTTAAGAGCGATATATAGAAAACGATCCTACCTGGTGTTGTTTTTGGCATGGAAATAATGCCAAGGCATCCTATGGAGGCTTTGGAAAACCTTCTTACTTTAGGAATTAAATTGTCTCTTGGACCTAGGGGTAACCCTCAAACTATCACAAAGATAGCTATTCAAAATCACCTCAGAACAACTCTTCAAGCACCCTAATGTTAGAAAATCGGAAAGGCAGAACTATTTTCTTATATTGATAATTAGTTGTGATGTTATTATGTTCTTATTAACTTCTTTATTTTCTTATTTTATCATCTTTTCATCAAGCAATCATCAAAGTAAAAATGTGAAGATCAAGGACACCAGATGTAGGCATTCAACTAGGGCTAAAACCCCTTTATAGGGGAAAACCTAGTCAGAACCCTTCCTTCAGTAGATTCAAATTGAGATAAACCAAGACCCTAGACCAAAAGACCTTCCTCCTCCACCAAGTTAGCTCTTCCTTCTGATAGATGGTCTCTTCCGAAGTTACCAAGTGCCAGCTTCTCAAATGTAGCTTCAACCCATAATTTCGACCCCCAACTTCAAAACTTCGACCTAACTTTAGGATTGCAGTTTCAATCTAGCAAACTTCAATAGCTTCAGCCTAGCAGCTTCATAGCTTCGACCTTGATGCATCTTCACAACTTCGATCTTGATGCAACTTCAGAAATTCGAACTTGATGTAGTTTCACAACTTCGACCTTGATGCAGTTTCACAACTTCAACCTTGATGCAGTTTCACAATTTCAATGTAGCTTCACAGCTTCGATGCAGCTTCACAACTTCGATGCAACTTCAGAGTTTTGTTGCACATGAGAGAGAGAGAGAAACCCTAAAGCTTCAATTCCATCTTCCTTCTTGAACTTCACACTTTTTTTGCTTCCAGCTACTGCAATTCGAACTTGTGAGAGATGTGCTTCCAAATGAGTCAAGTTGCTCCAATATATAGTGAGTTTGTGAGGTCGAATTCTCTTGTTGAGGTCGACATGTCCTTTCTTGAGGCCGATTTGGTGGAGGAGGCCTAATTGACCTATTTTACAACAAAATAAATTTTATTCTTGACAAATAAAGCCCAAGAAGGGCCTTTTACATTATGACATGGACAAGGACACTTGACATAAACCCTAGAAGTATTCAATGGAGACTTTGACCTAAAAACAATCGACCCAAGCATGAAACCAATGCTTTAATAAGTCAATTTCTTTTTCTTTCTTTTGACAAATACATTACATCATGACTCAGATATAATTATGAAGACCGACACTAGTTACATTCTTCAACACCTCAAATGCTAGATTTGAAGATCAATAAAAGAATGACTAAAGATGATACTCAACTCCAACTTCATCTTCAGACTAGGGCCCTTCCACGAGACACCTTTATCACACAACGCTGATACATAAGATTTAGCAGCTAAAAGAAAATTAAGTTATTATAAGGAGGTCATCAACCCCACCCTAGAAGATCAAAAGTATCTCTCTATTTTAAATAGTTCAAGAGGAAAATTAATATAGCAAAGATTAGAACGAATTCTCATGAGCTCCATAGTGAAACAGGTCGTTGGCAGTTCCTATAAACCATGGATGGGAAAGATCTGCCATCTATGTGTGAGAATGGGAAATCGAGGAGAAACCACTTCTCTTAGAGTGTCTGCATACAACCACATTAAATCTCAGTTTCACAATCTTTGTTACAATACTGACCTTCCTAGCCTTTTATACAATGTCAAAATTATAGTGAGCTCGGGAGGCTTCTCTCCAAGCTTTTTGAGCATAGGAACAAAATCTTAAATCAAACTAAATAATTTGTTTCTTTAGGTCCGATAGACCAACGTTTGGTCTCAGTGGACGTTAACCATCTCATCATCTTCATTATCATAAAAAGTATTAATGGAACATGAAGAATAATTTCTTAGATACCAATGAGACTAACATGGCAATCCTTGGCACTAAGGAACAAGTATCAAGATGGATATTGAGGGTGGAAGTCTTTAAGCTTCTTGGTAAAAAAGAAATCATATTGGGTAAATCTGGATGAAATCATCTTCACGTAAATCCAGTACCTCAACAACAACTATAAACCCTTGAAGAATCTTGATTTTTGAGAAATGCAATCTTCATTACTAATAGACAATAATGAATGCTATACCCATTCTTAAAACTTTTAAAGACAAATAATTCATCGAAACATTGAATATCAGTCAATACAAACGTAGGAGAAAATGTAAATTTTATTGGTTATTGCTAGAGAAAATATTCAAGAAAGTAATACAGAAATGATGAGAATGGGTTTGCAATACAATTATTTATGGCTGAAACAAAACAATAGAAGAGTTCGCAACTGCTTAGATAAGAGAGGTTTGTTATTTACAAGAGAAGAATACATAAACAGAGAAGAAGATAGAATCTGCAAAATGGGTGATGAATGCAATGGTTGGTTTCTTGGCATATTGCAAAAATAATGGCGTTGTGTGCTCTTGAACACTTTGGCCTCTCTGATGCACAAACTTAAACCTTTTAATCCTCTTGCCTTTATCCTTTTCCCTAATATTGATCTATTTCCTGAATTATAAATTTAGATTAGGGTTCATGTATATTGAAGTAGTTTGAACTCTTTAAATCCTTATAATTTGATTTTATTTTTGTTTATAAGAAAAAATCAGCAACTTTATATTCATAAAAATAAAAAGTTACATAGAGCAGATGCACAAGTGCATTTAGATATTGTCTTGGGGGACCAATGTATGTGCTTTTTTAAGCACTCATGGTAGCTAAGCTACAAAAAATTAAAATTAAAATTAGATTTGGTTAGATAAACTGGTTTTTTCTTGTGTAGATCATCTTCCGGATTCATCGCAGTAGGTTACTTGTTGATCGACGTTTTGAACCATCAACGGTGGTTCATCTTCAGGATGTGAAAGAATTAGTGGAAAACTGGTCTTATTATTTAATTTAATAAATAGATGTAGGAGATGCATTGCCGACATATATTAGGGATTTCGTTTTTTTTTTTTACAAGAACGGTTATAGGATTTCATTATCTGCTTAGCAAATGGCCACACAATCGGTTACAAAATGAGGAGCAATTTCCAGCCTACCTTTCTACCAGAAGGGAATTGGCTTTTGCTCTTATCCACTTCCTCTTTTTACAATTATCAAAGTTCTCTTTTGTTGCTAATTGTCCTAGCTGAAAGATACAGACAAACTGATTTAAAAGATAGCAGTAAAACATGGCTTTTTACGGTATAGGTGCCCACAAAATTTCCTTATTTTTGAGGATAGTTCCAGCGTCTAAGTGGACTGCAATGTTTGCTTGGGAGTCTGCTGCTTTATTACTTATTCTCAGTACATGAAAATATGTCAAGTGTAGAGACTTTGAAATGCTTTTGATTCTTGTAAATAACCTTGCTAGCTGCAGATCTGTTGGGTTGGAGTTAGTCGCCGTTGCTCTTATGATTACTTGGGAGTCTCCAAAAATATTTGCTTCTCGTATTCCCAGCTCCTTGAGGAATATTACACCTTGAAAGAGGGCCAGCGCCTCGGCTTGCATGCTAGATGTGTGGCCTAGACCCTAGGCGAAATTATGAGGAGAAGTGTTGTCTGGCATAATAATGTGTCCTCCAGCCTCGGCCTTCCCTGGGTTCCCTTTAGCTGCTTCATCAAAAAATAGGGAGGGAATAGATTGCTTGGACAGCCAAACCTGAAAGTCAATCTCGTTTTTCCTGATTTGCCAATCTTCAAGAGCTGGGGTGAGCTTCTTGGCTTATGGAAGCTAAGCTTAAGGGCAGAACCCAACTCTCTGTCTTGCTGACTAAGATTTGAATCGTCACCTGTGCCTTCCAGCCACTCATTTAATTGGCATTTCACTGAGTTGGCTACTATTCTATGATCCCGGGCTTTGTTACAGAATATCCTCCTGTTCCTTTCTAACCAAACCTGCCAACTAGTGAATCTTGGCAATGCACTCCACACTGATCTGATCATTTTGTTTTTTGGTTAAATACCTGGATATCTGGTCATCCAGCCTGTGAACAGCTCTTGAACAGAAGTGGGAAACTTAAGATCGAAATTCCAAGGATCCAGCAGCTCCTGCCAGACAGAGATTGTGTAATTGCATTCAATCATAATATGGAGGGCGGTTTCAGAATTTGCCTTGCAGAGAATGCATCTGGACGGTCCATTGAATCCTCTTTTTTGAAGTCTGTCCTCGGTGAGGATTTTTTGGTGGCAGAGAATCTAGCAAAAGAGATCTATTTTTGGAATAGATGGGAAGTTCCATATGCCTGCCCAAGGAGCAGGATCGGGAGGTACGTGGGGGCGCTCTAGATACTTAGAGTATCCCTGCTTGACTGTGTAACCTGAACAATTTTTCCCCCAGCCTCTCGCGTCCTTCGTACTTGCGTGGATAGGGGCCAGCCCGTGTAGATGGGATCTGAACGCTGTCCATTCAGATTGCAGGTTGCTGGGCACCGATAATTGTTTCCAACTTGCCCAGGAATCCTCTGTCCACAACGAGATGTCCCACAGAGTGTGGATGTTTGCTGCAGCAAGCCAGTTTCTTAACGCTGCAAAATCTCCAGATTCTTCCAGAGGAGGGCGATCCAGAATTCTGTCATTCCATAGTTGTCGCTTGCCGTTTCTAGGGATCCAATGTGCATGGTTTTTTATCATCAGTGCGATTTTGTTAATGAAGCTGCTGAAGTGTGTTCTGAACGAGTTTTTTCGCTGGTCTAAACACCTGAGCCTTGTTCCTCTAAAGTATTTCCATGAATAAGTTGGCAATAATAGGAGACAATGGTGATCCCATGGCGACTCCACATGTTTGTTCGTTAACCTTTTCCATGAAGCTGAAAAAGGTGGATCTTAGGCAAATTTCTATGAGCTTTGTAGTGTCCGGATCTGTTAGTTTAGAGATGACATCCATGGCATCATTGATAGGGATATTGGTGTATAGTGCGGTGACATTAAAACTAACCAAAATGTCATTTTGGTCAAGTTTGATGTTCTTAATTTCTTCAATGAATTGTGTTGAGTCTTTGACAAAGGAGTCCGTGTTTCCCAATAGAGGTTTTAGTTTTTTGGCCAGGTGTTTTGCTAGGTGGTATGTAGGCCCATTAATGGTGTTTACTATTGGTCTGAGAGGGATGCCTTCTTTGTGAATTTTTGGAGCTCCATAGATTCTAGGTGTGTATGGATTGTTTACTATGATATTTTTGTGGTCCTGTATATTACTTGATTTGATTAAGTCGCAAACTTTTTTGGAGATCTTGTTTAAAGGGTTTTTATTGAGTTTTCTGTAGCAGCCACTGTTGTTTAGGTGGTCTAGCATTTTTGTTTTGTATTCACTTTTGTTCATGATAACAGTGGCCCCTTCTTTGTCTGTTTTCAATACGACAACATTAGGGTTAGAGTTCAAGGTTTTGAGAGCTAGATACTCGTGTTTACTGATGTTACTTTTGGGGGGTTTTGATTTCCTAAGAGTTATGGAACAGTCTTGTCTTATTTGTTCTTTTATGGTGTCTAGAAGGTTTTTGATGCCATATTCAATGTTGCACAAAAATTCTTCAACTGGGATCTTGCGAGGGGTAATAGAGAAATATAAGCCTTTCCTTAATAGGTCGAGGATGTGTTCATTTAGTTGGAGGTTAGATAGATTTATGACTATATTGTCGTTGTTATTCTTATTATTGTTATTGGTGTGTGAGGTAGGTTTAGTGTTTGTATTTTCTGTGTTTGAGTTACTAGGTGTAGAATTAGGATTATTTAATTGCGAGATCTGGTAGCCTGGTTGCGTGGGTAAGGGGATCTACGTGGGGGGTGGGCTGTGTGGGCTGCACACTATTGATTGTTGCGTGGGCTGTGGTGGTTTATTGACACGCGTAGTAGTGGGGAGAGATGTGGCAGCGAGGAGTGGATGGGTTGCGTGCTGTTGATTGTTGCGTGCGCTATGCGTGGGGGGTGGGTTGTGAGGGCTGTGTGTTATTGATTGTCGTGTGGGCTGTGGTATTTTATTGACAGGCGTAGTAGTGGGGAGATGTGTGGCAGCGAGGAGTGGATGGGCTACGTGCTGTTGATTGCTGCGTGTGCTATGCGTGGGGGGTGGGCTGTGAGGGTTGTGCATTATTGATTGTTGCTAGCAGTGGGGAGAGGTGTGGCAGTGAGGCGTGGATGGGCTGCGTCAGCAAGGATATAAGTAAATCCCGCGTTTGGTTGAAGTATGGTGGATGGACTGTGTGAAGGAGTTGTTTGGGATGGGGCAGTGTATCCAATGGCGCAGTGGCTGGTTGTTGGAGGAGTGCAGTTGTGTTTGATTGAAGTCTGGTGGATCGACCGTTGCTTGGGAGAGGGGCTCATGTTATCAGATATCGCGGGCTGTGTTAGTTTCGTAGGTTGGAGCTGCTCGGGAGAGGGGATTTTATTGTCTGATATCGAGGGCTGTGGTAGATGCGTAGGTTGATGTGTGGGTGGTGTTTGAAAGACTGGTATTTTTTCTTATTTGCCAAACCCCAAGTGATAGAGTAATTGAAACAATTGCAAACTCATTATTTCTTGAAGTGTTTGGGGCTTCTTTATCTGAATCTAAGCTTTCAGGAACATGAGATCGCTTTGTTCCACCCGCGCCTTGATTGTTGCTCTTGTCCTCGTGTTGGTTCTCATGGATCGAAACCAATGCTAAGTTATTGGGAATCTCCGCCTGTTTCTTCTGATCCTTCTGCTTCTCTTCTCCCTCCTTTTGAGAACCTTGTTGATTTTGTGTCTCTGGATGTCGCTGGGTCTCATCCATTTCTTCATCCTCATCATTTGAAGAAGGAGGGTCTGGATATTGCCATCCTTCTTGCTTTTCCTGTATTTTTATCCTTTTCTTTGCTTATTTGCATGTGTTCTGCAAGTGCCCCGTTTGATGGCAAATCTGGCATCTAAATGTGGTATTTTCAAAATCTAACCATTCTGTCCATTTGAAGTCTTGATGTGTCAGGTGAGTACAATCAGGAAGGCCTTTGCTTAAATCCATCTCCACACATATGTGTGCGAAAGTGAAGATATCTTTGTCCATTTTTTCTCGATCCATCTTTAGGAACCTTCCCAAAGAGTTCCCAATGCCTTCTAGGATCTGGTGGTGCCAAAAGGGTAACGAAAGATTATGTAGCCCTACCCAAACCAACATTTTTGTAACCATCATTGAGTTAGCATCAAAACCAGGAAACAATGGGGTTACAAAGAGACCTGCCCTTCCCCAAAACCATGGTCCTTCATTTATAACATAATCAAAGTCTTTCTGGTTATCAAACTGAACCACAAAAAAGATTTTGCGCATAGATAAATTTCACAATCTCTGGTCCAATTGAGGTAGATCCACTCATTTAGATCTTTAGATTCGGGCTAGAAACCATTAAATCGACATATGATAGCTTTTGCTTGCAAATTAGTGAAAATATGACTTACTTTTGGTAATTCTATGGACATATCTGGGGCTTTCTCCATCTTCTCTACAATGTACAGATGTGGGACTGTCAGATTTGGGTTTTGTTTGTCCTGTGTGGTAGCATTCCCTCTCAATGCATCCTTGAACAAGGTCAGACCCTTGCCAGCTGAAGGTGATCCAGGTGGAAAGCTTGCTCCTGGGGCACTGCCTTGCAGGCTTAAATTCAAGATGATGGTAGAATTCCTTTGAATACCATAGTCTTTCAAATGGATCACATCTTGCAACACTTTTCCTGAAAAATTCAGACTTTGTAATGAAGTAGGAATACTTGTGATATTTTGGGCACTCTGCTTCAGATTTGTCACTAGATCCGTTCCCAGAACCCTTAGCAGGATCGATTTTTCAGTAATGGTTTTGATAAAAATATGATACAACTCCTTCGCATCTGGATCTGCGCCCTGTGATCTCCCTTCTACTCGTCTATCATTTGGATCTGGACCTAAGCGATAGATTTGGGTTTTTATGATAGGAGGGGGCTCTCTACAACGCAAGATTATTTGGATCCTTGATGCATGTAGGTATCCAACAAAAAGGCTGAAATGTAGATTTGGAGCGTATTTGGTTCAGACCCCGTCGATCCAATCCAACTTCTATCCAAATACAAGCTCAAAGCTTTACTTGGGTTAGGATCTAATAAAAGAGACCCCACCACCAAAAGAGAACCCATTGCCATGCAATAAGACATAGATCTTGATCACTTATGCATGCTATACATTGAGTGTGAATTCGGCATGGAGCTGCTGGTATTGTCAATGCCTTCTTCAGGATGAGGTTTTGGTAGACCTCGCTATAAAAAACTTCAGACATAATCCATTGCCCATTTTCATTTTCAAAGGGAAGGAAAAACACGTAAAACTTGTTGAATCTGACGCGCCTAATTTTTCTTGAGCCAACAGGAGAACAACGAATGGTAACGCAGACGCCAGATTCGTCTTCTTCAACCCACTCTTGTTCTTGATATTGCTCTCATTTGGTTGAAATGCCACTACTCTGGAAGTCCTCGGATTGATCTGCATAACGAGAAGAGCTCGTTCTTGATGCGTACAAACCTCTTAGAAGAAGGCTCATGTTCTTTGGAATGCGGGAGCTCCACTGAGAATCCCGGTTCAAAGTAAGAAATTTATGCAACAACCCTAGGTTCATCCTCATAAACTTATTTGAATAAAATAAAAATATTACTATCTTTCGTATTAATCTTTGTTATCAAGGTAACCTGCCAGTTATCCTTTCTTCAAGGATAATTATTTTATGCTTATCTCACTTTCTTTATCAAGCCTTCCTGAATCACTTTTTAAAACCAAGTGAAACACCACTTGTAGACTATGACACTCTCAACTGTTATACTAGCAGATTATACTAGGTGTAATGGTAGTTGTTCTTGTATTTGTGAAGAAATTTTTCATTAACGTAAAATATTCATTTGGACTTGAAAATTGGGTCTTTAGCTTTGGCTCCCAGGTGAATTCAATTGTAGTGGTTTATGTTCTTTCTGATTCTGGAGCCATGAATTGTCTCTAATATGGTAAAATAGGTGAGACCTCCCTCTCTTTTTGTAGAGTCTCCAAACATATAATTACAATAGAAGCAAAGAATAGTTTGATGAAGCTCTAGAGATCTGAAAATGCATCTCATGCGAATCCTTTCCATGTGAGAAGACAACCCCCCAAGAACCATATAGAGAAACAGGCCAATCAAATGGACCCACAAAGCTATATCCAACATAATTGCAGCTTCGATGATTCCCATTCCTAACTTCTGACTGAAAAGTAAACTTAAGAATATATGGATTAACAAAGTTACTTTAGAAAATAAGGAAATCATTAAGTTCTTCAATTGTGATTGTATATATTTATGAAAAGGAAGAGGGAACACATTTAAAATGTTGGGGGATCATACATATTGCAATTGTGCCAGAGAGCTAAGATATTAGCTGAGATATTTTAGTGGTATGGTTCATGGTTCCTATTAATAAAATTTCAAGTGTCTGAAGAACTTGTATTTTTGTATCTAGAGTCTACACTGTGAAAATTTCCCTACATGTGATCATGTTATCATAGAAATCACATGTTATCATGGCATTTATGCTAGTAGAGTCCCAAGATTGGTCATCTATTCAACAAAATAACTTGGTGACATTGGACTTATTGACGTAGCTTGCTCCATTGATTTCAGTTTATTCTGTATTGTTGCAATTTTAGTATGCTTTCTCACAATGTATGGAGACATGTAAGAAATGTTTAGGTTGTCAGAATTTTCATCCACAAAATGAACAACCAATGGATGGCCAAGTGCCAATCTACCATTCATACGTTCTTTGGCATTTTCGTCTTCCCACATACTTTCAACACTTGATTCATGTAGTAAAATAAGTTAATTCCCACTAATGAATACCCATTTTCAAGGTGGTTATTGAATTGGCATTTAAGGAATTAATACTTTCGTCTCTTATCCTAAACTCTATGAAAGCAAAGGCACATGGTTCCTGCTTTCTAGGGCCATGTCTATGCCACATGGCATAAACTCTTCGAAACATGCTTCTCCAAAAGGAAAAAACATCTTAATAACCGAATACTCTATTTTATGGTGTTCTCCTTGAACACATAATAGACCAGCTGAACTCAAAACTAGTGGATACGTAACCTCCACAAGTAATGTGTGCAACCCAAGGATATAAAGTTTCTTGTAACATAAGTCAACCTAAAACAACTTGCATGGTGTGCAGGTCACTTTGGAGAAAAATTGGTGTGCAAGGAAAGTGAACCACTCAAGTTAGAGTGCACTACCCAAGAATAGATAAACATGGAAATTACTTGTAAAGCAAGTCCTCCAAGAAATATCGCAAGTGGCATGCATCCACAAGTAATGTGTGCAACCTTAGAATAGAAAGTTGCTCGTAACATAAGTTAACCTAAAACAATTTGCATGGTGTGCAGGTCACTTTGGAGAATAAATGGAGTGCAAGGAAAGTGAACCACTCAAGGTGCGTGCACTACCCAATAATAGATAAACATGGAAATCACTTGTAAAGCAAGTCCTCCAAGAGGCATGCATCCCTCCTTTGATCAAAATAACTTGTCATTGATCGACAAATAGGGCACACTTTTTCGAGGTTTGAATAACATCGAGAAAGTTCACATGCCAAAGATAAAGTAGGGAATTCACTTTATTGTTAAAAATTCATTGCGTTGAAAAATATCAAATTATTTGGAATCTTCTGAAAACTATTACTCCGTCTGCAATATTAAAAGGTCAATTCCAGGGTATTCATTATATTTAGAATTGGTAGAAACCCTAGTTTGAGCTAATTTACCATGTGTTTTGATCTTCTCCAATGATCACCAAAACTAAAGTATATGCATACCTCCATAAGGGGTATAAAAAATATGACCAGTTTCCAAAAATATGAACTTTAAAAAAAATAGAAATTTCCCAAATTCGTAAGTCTTGATTTGAAACTCTCTCCCATGCACGTAGCAAGTATTACATGTTACATGCAATTGCGGGAAACCTATTTAAATCAAGAAAAATGTCAAACTTTGTATTAATATGAATGCAGATTGTCCTCTTAAGAAAATGCTTTGAAGATCATTTGCAAGAAGCATGTTCAATCTTAAACCTTGAGAAGTAAATTTTGTGACTATGTGTTATGTCTGGTTATTGCACTCAATCTCAAATCAATTAAGATGTATCCATGAACTATGCATGTTGAATCCACTTCTAATATATCCACTAATTATTGATTCCAAACCAGCGAGAGAAGATTTTAAAAAGTTCATTTTGAGTGACAACAAAATGTGTGCTAGAATTAGAATGTTTTGTATTGCTTTCTCTAGCCAAATGGGGAAGGAAAAGGGGGCTTTCATTACAATAGCTATACCTATGCCTATTCCAAGATGCAACATGATAAAAGGAATCATAATCTTCATAAAAAATGCAGGTCTTACACGAGGAATCATAAAAGGAAGTAACAAATATAGATGACCATTCAAAGAAGAGGAAACCATAAGTCCACATACATTTGAATTGATGCACTCAAGAATCCCTCTTGATCTTTGCTCATTTTGTAGAAAAGAAACCTTAGGGTGCTTTCCAAGTGTACATCTTTGACATCCTTCTTGATCTTGAAATTTAACGATCCCTAAACCATGTCCTTCAAGAGAGGAAGTGCTCCGTGGTGTAAGTGACCAAAGTTACTATGCCAAAGTTCACACAATGTGTCACTACTATGTACTAGAGCACCATGCTTTGGTTGATCTACTTGTAGTTTGATGTAAAGACCATCAATTTGAACCCCTTTGGCTCTAACATGTTTTTTTTATCTCTAGTGATGACCCTCTAAGCATAAAAAATGGCTTCACAATGTACGTTTGTCATGCAAGACATCAAAAGAAGGTTCTTTGTCAAACCTAGAGCAAAATAACATAATCCACCT